>CM066229.1:14393857-14645954 GCA_033675125.1 Athetis lepigone | reverse complement strand
CTGTATTGTTTTGTGAAAGTTTCACAATGCGATATGGCCCTTAGCGATAATGAAAGGGTATTCGGTAATTTTGATATACTCGCTTATAAATTTTGACAAATATCAAAATAACGTATAAATTATAGATTAATGTAAGAATAAAGAATTTATGTAGAAACAGAAAAGTAAGTAAATGTTGCGTTCTTCTTATTTATAATTTAGGTGCAAAAGCATGCTAAGACTTCATAATGCCTTAGGCATGAGCCACAGCCAGGCAGAAAAAAGATGGCATCGCATTATAAAAATGAAAAAAGTAACGAAGTGACGTTTAGAAAAACCGAATAACCTTCATAATATTCAAAATAATTTAAAAGTATTAATATAAAAAAAGACAGAAAATTTAAAAACAGTTCTTTTTACTTGAGCTGTAAATGAATATACAGTTTTGACCTTAATATTTTTCCGTCTAGATCTCTTCTTGCTATACCCAGTCTTCTGTTCAAAATACGATTTTCGACAAATCCTTGTGTCAAAGAACATAACTGAAAAGACGTCACCAATCAGGCAATACCATTGTGGTCCGGAAACCCTCGGCGTCAAGACTTCCGGCAATTCTGACTAGGAGCACGCGGACGGCGCTTTTCCTGACTTAATCCCCCGTGTTTTAACTACAAAGGTTGCCAGCGATAAAATTGCTCAATCGCGTTATTGCCAAAACGATATTATTACAAAAGTTTAACTTGGAAGTTGATGAAACAATTATTTTTGTAATAGGAAGTAATTCATGTTCTATTAGCTGACTCAGGCAGATGGCCTGTCAAACGGAACTAGACAGCGCCATGCTGTTTTTTTGTTTCTAAAGTGAATCAGAGATGGCATTGTATTGATTATATTTTCTTTTACAAATATCGGTCTAGTCTTTTGCAAGTTAATCTGACTTTTAATTATGATCATACATTAGTATTAAACGTCGCTTGCCTTTGTTGGTCTGTCCCTATGTAAGCTTATTTCGCAACAGATTATGATGCGTTTTTTTTTAGTAAATAGAGTGATACAAAAGGTTTAGGTAGGTAGATATATGTATGATACATTCATAATTTAGTAGAAAAAAAAACAAAATTCTCAAAGATATGTAACACCCGTGCGAAGCCGGAGGGAGTCGCTAGCAGATTTAAAAAACAAAAACATGACGTAGAAGTTAACTGAAGTGGTTCTAAAATAAAGCTATTGTTTAACATGACACTTGAAACAAAGCAATGTACCAACACATTTCAAGGAACAATCTTGGAAAAAATGCCTGTCACGCCTTAGCCCCACTTTCTCGCCGTTCCGGACTGTTCGAGAAGTCTTCCGGCAATTTGTGACTAAAACCGGCACGGAAGCCGGCCGGGTCAAG
Source organism: Athetis lepigone (assembly GCA_033675125.1). NCBI lineage: Eukaryota > Metazoa > Arthropoda > Insecta > Lepidoptera > Noctuidae > Athetis > Athetis lepigone. Next base: position 14,644,579 of record CM066229.1, on the reverse strand, counting down.
ACGACTTAATCTCTCCCTGATTAAGTACACTGAAAGTCGGCGGGAAATATTTTAAGGCGTGCTTAGTCCTTGATTCTTGATGGAATCTAGAGAACTTTATTCGTTGCTTTACAAAAAATGTTTCAGAATATAATTATTAAAATTTGATCTTTAAATAGATAGAAACCACCAAAGCTTTTAATATGTACTAACAGTAGTTTCTTCTTATGACGTAGAGCCGCATTAAGAAGCGATTTTTGGGAATTCTAATGGGTAAAATCCCCTATTTTACCCATTAGAATTTCCAAAAATCGCTTTAAATGAAAAAAACTTTGATATGAAAGTTTAAATGGAAACATGGGCACATGAAGTCGCAAGAAACTGTTAATAAGTAATTCACGTACATTATTAATTAGAACATTATTATTAGTTATTTTGTACATAAATCCTGAAGCGGAAAAAAGTAAGGTCTTACACATAAAAATAATTTTAGAAAAATTTTAAGAATTTAAAAAATCAATTGTAATGTGCGATCATATTTTAACATTCGACAAATGAATAGGATAGTACCCTGAACTATAATTGACTACCCGCAAATATTTGAAATTTTTAATGTTACCAGTTTCTTCAAAACTTTGTTTCGTAAGAAAATTGTGTTGACGTATCAGTAATACTCTTTGCTAAAATCATGTACTTTGGGAACCCTTATTTTACTTATTTCAAATCTTTGCAAGTTTGCTCTTGTATGTAAGTTACTTGCTTTATTCAGTGTCGAGAAAATTCTCGAAAAACTGACTAAGCGCAAGTCGGACTCTATTATCGAAAAAAAATCGGCTAAAAACATGTTCCTTGTATTGGAGCCCCCCTTAAATGTTTATTATATTCTGTTTTTAGTATTCATTGATGCGGAGAAATCACATAATTTGTCAAAAATTCAACTATCTGTCACGGTTTATGAGATACAATCTGCTAACAGATGGATAGCGGAGTTTTAGAATAGGGTATCGTTTTACCCTTGGTTACGAAACCTTGAAATCAGTTTTTTTCTGGTTTCGTCCCACTGTTCTGTTCTGACTAACGAAAACCTATTGTTCTTTGCCTAATTTAAAGTTTCGTCTATTATTGAAAAGCGCTATTTACATCTAACGAACAAAGAACCAGATTCATTGTTTCTTCATTTACTTATAATTTGGGTATAAGATTTTTCTCAACTTCTCCACAAATCGAACGGCGGTCCTAAAATTAATAACCCTTGCTTCGTAACTTAGTGATAAGACATTTTATCAAATAATATCGGAGTTTCAGGTAGGCCTGAAATTTTTCTTTAACAATCTAAAAATAACGGACTTTTTTTTAATTAATTTTTCTTAACTCTTGGGATGATAAGGTTTTTTCGTGCAGAGTTTTAATTGATAGGACAAGTGTAGAATGGGTTATATTGATTTCAATAAATTCACATTTTAATTTCAGTCCTAAAAGTTCTTCATTTTACTAAGCAATTGCGACATTGTAATGCTTGCTTTAATATCCATACTTCCATACTATTATTATAAATGCGAAAGTAACTCTGTTTGACTAGTTTTCACGCCAAAAATTTTGTACAGAGATAGTCCAAAACCTAAGAAAAGGAAATAGGATAGTTTTTATCCCAACAATTCCACGGGAACTGGAACGACGCTTGTAAACCGGGGAGAACAGTTAGTTATAATAAAAAATTAAAAGTAAAAGTAATCTATACTATAGGTGTACCAGTAACTGATGACAAAATTGAAAAATAAAATATGATGAGAGCAACACTGGGGAAAAAGGATTAAAATGTTTTGATACTTGTATTTTCCCTTAAAAAATTATTACACTTATTGTTTATTAACAATACTAATATTATAAAGAGGAAAGATTTGTATGTATTTATGTTTGCTTTGACCCACGGGAGCAGAGCAGTAACCAAAAACCTAACGCAGGTGAAACCGCGGGGGACAGCTAGTTTTCAATATATTTATTTTGTAAGAATATAAAAGATATCACCGATACAAAAAATGTAATTACCCTGTTTTTGTTATTTAAACCCTTTGTACTCATTCTCCTTTAACCTTTCAACGACAAACCGACAGCCGGCTGTCGGGCTGCTATTGTCTTTCTATTGTATCCCAAATCACGTGTGTTCGATGGATTAATTACTTGTAGTGTATGTTACCAGTCTCACAAAATATTCTCGTCAGTCAAAAATATTAAGAAACTAGCTTTTGCCCGCAGCTTCGCTCGCGTTAAAAAGAGACAAAAAGTAGCCTATGTTACTCTCTATCCCTTCAACTATTGCCACTTAAAAAATCACGTCAATTCGTCGCTCCATTTTGCCGTGAAAGAAAGACAAACATACAGACAGACAGACAGACACACTTTCCCATTTATAATATTAGTATGGATAGTATGGTTGAAGTACGCAGACTGACGCATTGTTATAATAAGAAAATAAATAAATTGTACTTTTAAATATGCAAATTAAAACAGCAAATTTTGAATAGAAATATTAAAAGAAGGCGGGCGAAGGTCCATACATTATTGGGTTTGACTATACAGCAACGATTCTTGCATTATTAATTTTTGATATTACTATTATTCAAAAAGAATACCAATATTTACAATTTCTACAAGGGACAAAAATAAAATATAGGATGTTATTAGTCCGTACAACATTAACTGTTTGTTTTGAAATAAACGCCTTGAATTGATAATTATGGATTATTGACTGGATGTTTTCATTATGATCAGCCTTGGTTTGAGTAAATATAAATCAGAAGTATTTTAGTAATAGTAACAGTTTATGACCATGTGAACTTATTTTGAAATCAATTACTTACGACTGCGTGCCACCCATTGGTGACGAACTGAAAGAATTCATTCCTCTTCTATTAAGCGCAAACCTACAGAAGAATTACGCCACCAGGGTAATATAATGAAGATGTTGATCAATGATTGTATTTTACTTCGTAATCCAAGATAACTTATCAGTCCGATGTAAGAAATGTGTAGGTCGTTCGTCAAAATAATAACCGTCAGAATCCTTTATACGTAGCCAAAGTCGTAAAATAATACCAATCAAATAATTAAACCGCACGGAAACACAACAAAACATAATATCCACTATTGCAAGTTTAAAACCAACGAAGTGAATGATTTGTTTGACTTTAGATGTGACATTGACATAAGATTTTACTGTGTGGCCTGTATAATAAAAAAATATATAATTTATTGCAACTTCATTGATTAAACATTATTTTGTGCGATATTTAAAAATAGAAACAATTATTTAAAATATATTATAAAACAGGTCAACAGATGAAATCATGATTCAGTGTTTCTTCTGCAGATAATGTTTTATTTATTTTGTTTTACATTTCCATTATAATCTTATTTCAACTGATTGATTAACATATTTCATTTGGCAACATTGTTAAAAACCGGAAGTGCAGACAGTCAGTAATGTTTTGAATTAAAATGAATTTATTATCCCATGACTAAATATCTTAATATTTCATGGTAAAAAATAATAAATCTTGAAAAGAATATTGATAAAGTTTTCATTAGTGTAATATAAAAGGCCCAGATTCGCTCGCCTCCTTTAACCACTTTAATCTTAGCTGTTACATTAAAGTCACAATATTTACCTAAGCAGAAATGGTAGAGTTTTTAAAGCTAAATCGTGGATAAATCTAGATCTTGTTTCTGCGAGTTCAGATGTCGAATACACTGATAAAATTTCCACATAAAAGTTGTTCTATGAAATTTTAAATTCTATTAAAAACTTTAGATTCTTAGTGTTGTATTTTTTTTTCAAATTCTAGTAAGTAGGTTGTGCGTAAGTTTCTCATAAAATATAATGTCATTGTAAGTGACTTTTTGTTTCGGGTAAAATTTTATTTTATCAGTACCAATTAATATTTATTAATTATTCAATTTAATTGATTATTTAAAATATAGAAAAGAAGTTTCTATTTTTGCACGACTGGGTTTTAGTAAATAACAAAAAACCGAGAATCTAGAAAAATAATTAATTCGTTTCACATGGTACGTATATATTTTTCAATCAATTTTTATTTCATGTTTAATTGAATTCTATTCATTTTTGTGTATACTGTGGATGAAATTCATTCCCGGTGTACAAATAAATGAATGAAATGTTTATTTTAAACTGAGTATATTTGGGTTTTCCTGAAATACTTTAAATTGGAACTACTACAAACATATTGACTAAATTATTTATTAACGGCATAACAAAGTTTTGATGTGCACGTTTAGCATTTTTAACAGTTTAATTTTTCACAAATTTTAAATATTTTTGGTTGCGGAATGTTTATAATAGTTACCGTGACCCTGGAACATAAAGGGCAATCGAAGGAAAATGAGTGGGTTAGTCAGTAAAAGTCTGGCACGCCCTCCCGCCGCACCCAGGACGGGAGCAGTCATTTGATGATTTGCCACTCACCAAAAAAAAGAGAGTTTATTAATATAATGATAATGGTGCCGATTCTCTTGTTCACAAACTAACGTAAATTTAAGTGCATCTTTCTCTTTCCATTTAATTAAGAAAAGGATAGAAGATAAAATATTAGTTAAGTCCTGTCAAATTTAGACACTCCATATATAATTTAGACGCGATTTGAAAACATGGCGTCTGAATATACGTCAATTTTTTTCAGGAGCTGTCTAAATTGACAGCATTAAACTAAAATGTATCTTCTGTCCTTTTCTTAAAGAAATAGAAAGAGAAAGATGCATTTAACTTAAAATTAACTAAGTTTGTGAACAGGAGAATTAGCACCAATGTTTATTTATTAATATAATAGTTAGACAAGATATTTGTCTAAACACGCTGAGCTGCAACATTCAAAACACCATGCTGCATGCATAGAGTTTCCGTCTAATCAAACAAAAGTAATTCATATTTAGGGCCTAGTCTAGTGATAAAAATCTGTTGCGCTTGTACAGTATGTTGGCAATTATCTGACCCACCCCACCGCGTAGTTAGTTTGTTCAAAGGTAGGTCAGATTCGCCACAGCAGTCAAACAAGCGTATCGCCAATAAAAATGAAAAATAAAATCAGATTACATCGTACCGTTGCTTAACTTTTTTAAAGGAATATCCGATCAAACGTCGATGCAAACTAATTCCGATGAGCAAACTCGTTTTAAAGGGAAAAGTAGATTTCCTACCATCCGCATCGCGAAACTAAATTGGTTAGCTATTACACTGTCAATTTATCTTGATGACGTTCACCTCTCAAAGAGTACACTCGAGCCTTTGAATACCTAAATCATAACCTGCAGATAAAATCAAAGGCCGAAATTGCCAAACTGCCTTTAGCAATCCTGGTCAATGAAAATCTTTGCCCTGGAGTGGTGCAGTAGTATGCTGGTCATTATAACAATGTCCTATTGTTAGTTCTTACGAAGTTTCTCCAAATTGACTTCGAACTTTTAATGCTAAGAAGCTCATTAAAATCATTTCGTTCTATGTACTAATAAAAAAGTAATCCCAAACTTTGTTCGCATAATATTTGTAATATAACACAGCTGACTAAAATGTTAACATTCAAAGTAAATGTGTAAGTAAAAGTAGATATTCTTTTAACAAAAACAACTAAGCTCTCTGATAGAAAGATATTCGTTGTACACAAAGTTAAATTACTGAGACACCTCCACTTATTCAAAGTACGTTCGTACTTACTGCATCTGAGATGAAATAAAATGAATTCTCCCAAACTGTTGTGACAGCTGAGACAAACATTCTGTTTTCATAACTCTATGTAAACCTTAAAGTTGATTAGTTTACTTATTAACGTTTCGAATTAATTTGCAGGACCCGCTATTATCCTGAAGCGCTGAAGACTTAGAAACAGACTTTTATATACTAGTGTAAATAAAATTAAAGTGCCTAAAGTATAAGTGAGGGTTCGGACCTGGCGTCTTCCTGCGCAAGCGACAGACGGTCGCATTACGTGAAATGGTCAAGGTAATGCCAAAAATATTATGAATTATTCACCGCTCTCAATTTACGCCACGCTAACCCTTTCGTGTGTTTGGGGCTTCACTTTGTAAATACATTTCTAAATCACTCACTCACTGCCCGCAAAACAAAATCAAATATACGGTTTAGGTGCGTAGAATGTATACATTTTTGTTTAGAATTTCAAATTGTGTGTCGCACTTTTTTACTCACTCTTTAAGCTGGCTGTCCACATCTTAGCGTAGCGTTTGTCACGAGTATGTGTATTTTGTTTGAGACTAAAATAAAAGTATAGTAACTTACCTACTAAACCTTTTTAGAGATTGTAATAGACACTAGTTTAACTTAGAAATTAAAATAATAAGATAACTTAAAAAACTTTAAAATTTAAATTTCAACGAAAAAGAGAATAAAATAAATTGCAAATGCAACGTTTCTAATTTGCCCCTCACCGTTCAGTACCAGTGACTTATAAACACAGTGCACGAACGCAAAACACTTTCCAACAACGCAGCAGTTTTCGAATATCCATATACGAAATTACACAAAAGTACAGCATTCTCGCTAGCGCTACGCTAAACTCAGTGTGTAGTCAGGTTTCTGGATGTTTAACATTTCACATAACATACATTGTGTTCTGCCTAGTTTTGTTCAAGTTTCAGTAAATATTTCAATTCTCTGATTGTTCTGCGCCGGTATTTGCCGACGTAGAACAGTAGCTGTTTCATTTTTCCCTTTTGTTACCTCGTTGTCGAATATGGAATGTTATTTTAAGGCACTAATTAACTCTATGTATTTCTTGTTTGTGTTCTAATACTAAATGTTTCTGTGTTGTGATCGTTTTGTTTAAATACAGCAACGAAACTGAATAATAAAGAAAGTTTTAAATTAAATGGAGCTCCGTAGGAAACTTTAAAATAAAGTAATAAATACGACAACGTACGTGTCGGTTTGATCTATTTGTGATTTTCCTTTTATTTATAGTAAGTTGATTAATTTTATCTCTGAGGTGCCTCTCAAAAGGCGGAGCATTTTCGACACGTGCATTGTTTCAGAATCATGAATTAACTACTCTATTATAGGTACATTAAAATATTTTCGTTAATATTAAATACTCGGGGTGGTGAATGTCCGGGGAGGGGTAAATCGCATATTTTCATATAAAATGAACATTTTGCGGCGTGTATTGTTAGCCGGCCGTGTATTAATTCTGCACTATGTAAAAACTCATTACAAATGAGGTTGGTCGACGTGCGGTCTGTTTTTGTGTCTTATTTTAACCGACTGTGTTTGACAGGTTTAATTTCATGCGGCCGACCAATAATTTTAGTAAGCGTATAAGTTTCATTAATATTTACTTTTTAGTTAATGGCTCTCCGCAATTTGTGGGGAATTGTTACAATTGATGGTCTTTCGAAATGGATGAATGGATGGATTTCGCGCATGAATAATAAATAGCAATTATTAATAGCATGCTACAAATCGATTTCAATACAAATGTAATGTTTGGAAAGGACTTTATATTACGAAGAATTTAAAGGGGGCGTGGTATTCATCCGGAATCACGAAAAAATAATTAGTTGTCCAACATTTATGATCCAACAATGATTCCAACGTTTAGCAAAAGTGATCCATTCAAGTTTATAGAGTTCTTATCAAGAGAATATTGAACAAAAAATACAATCGCATTAATTTATAAAATAAATTAGTTTTATTCAAAAATGAACTATGTATATAACTTAATCATAACTTGCTGTGCTTCTCTCACATGGAGGAAGGTATAAATAATAACGAATATTTTTTTAAACCACTCCAATAAAAATATTTGTAACTGTAAGACTAACGAACGGCAATTTGTTATAAGAGAAAATTAATGTATAAACACTAATTCCCAACAACCTTAACACGCATAACAAATATTAATCCATCCGTTGCAAGTACACAACTCAAACAAAAGATTTATATTCAAAAGTAACACATCATTGGCTGTTAGGTTTTTTCCACCGGCCCCCTCCCCTTGCTTCCACCTCGTATCACTTCTCGCAAACGCGTTCCTTATCCAATTATCCGAAGATAAATCTCACCTGCGACTGCAAAGGAAATAACGTAGGAAAACGTTGTGTTAGGGAAAAGTTATATTTTCACAAATCCAAGCTTTTTTCTGAACGCTCCACTCGGCCACGTCACGCCCCGTTTGTTACAGCTTTTGTTTTGAATTTAATTATTGTTATGTTCATCTTTTGATGCAGTCGTGGGTTGAAATGTAAACAAAGTTACGAAGATTGTAAACTGAATAAATAAACATTATTGACTCTTCAATTAAACCTTCAAACGCACATGATTCGAGACACAATAGAAAGACAAAATCAGCCCGACAGCCGGCTGTCACTTGGTCGTCGAAAGGTAACAGTGATGTTTTAGATTACAGTCTTTGTATCAATAGTTACTCATCTTTAACTCAACTTTCCCAACTATGTCAGTGTCCGTTTTCAGTCCAACCGGATTCAACTAAATATTGTTTTACATTTAGTGACCGTCTCTCAGATCTCTACCAACTATTAACTAGGCAACACGATACCCCTTGGTTAGAATTTCTGGCTTCTGACAACCCGTAATGATTGTCAATGTTTTATGATATCAATCGAAACCAATAGTTTTACGTACTTTCCGAAGTACAAAAACACAATCTTTTAGAAAGCATGATTATGTATAGGAATTGATAAAGTCACTCTATATTGACACTCTAAATCTACAAATGCTAAAAGTAGTGTCGACAGATACTAAAAGTTGAAAAAGAAACTGCGGTTTACTCTTTTAAAAAACACGTCCCCATTTCAATGTTATCACAGATTTTTCCCGTACGACCTGGATTTAATCCGAACCTTAAAAAACCCGTTAGTAGGTCAGAGGTTTACAGAGGTCACCGGCGAATCAGTTTTCATAAAACCCGTAAGTACTCAGATCTTCAAAACAAGCTTTTGTGAATAATTTCGACTGTAGACATTATAGGGAAATGCAGAAGGTATAAATAACGACTTTGCTAATTACCTATTAATCAGGGAAGCAATACCTTTCGGCCTCTTTTGTTTATGACTGGATCGTTTTTCATCGACAATTTTGACGACCATCTTTAATCATCATGTCCCTATCAAATCTTGTGTTGTTTGCTTTACCAGGGTGTTTAGGTAGGTAACCCCTGGTTTCTCTATAACAGTTAACTAGATATGACTTGAGCACTACTAGTAATTAGCATGTTGTATTGTTAAGCTACATTTCCTGGTTTAATTACCCGACCAGTATCAGTTACATTCAAAATTAATCGATGTTACAGTTCATTGTTATATCAACGTCCATTTCAACGGACAGATGTCTACAAGTTTTGACATGCCTGTTTGTTATTTCCAAATCATATCACATTTCCTGACAAGACAGTAATGTCTTAGAAAATTCACAGTATTATCGAACACCAACTTCGGTGAAGCGAACCGATTAAATTTCATATGCTTCCGCGATTCGGCAAATTAGATCGGCACTTGAAACGGTCAAAAGTCGACACCGGGCCCTCCAAGATGATATGACGTCCTCCGCTATCCGTCCTCTTTACAATCACGACGAAATTTAAAAAGTAAGCCAGACGAGTAATCTGTTTGTACGCGTTGGTTCAGTACTCGAAAATGTTATTAAGATTGACACAGTATTTGTACAAGTAAACGATTTATTTAATTTAGCGAGAGATGTTTACTTTGGCATAATTTGAGTTGTGGCTATCATTTTTTATTTCTTTTATTCGGTTAACATTAATTCGATTCTTTTAAGTCCTAATAAGCACAAAATATGAGCACTCTCCCTACAATTTCACAAAGTTTGAAACACGCTGTTTTTCAAATTGACTCCTCCAATAATTCACTTGCAGGGCTGCATTGAATATAATACAGTAACATTTGTTTCGTTTGAGAGGACGACGCGGCGCAACCGACAGGTAAATATTGGACCAAGATTAATAGGGTTCCGGAACACTGCCCGCGGTACTCCGAAAACGGGAAGGAGATTTTCTCCCTTTCCTCGCGGATCGGAAGCAGATCCCATTTCCTCCGACTACATCAAAGTGAGATAGCAATCGGTTTTTTATTCGAATCAGCAATATTTTGAACGACATCGACTAGTTAGTGGCTTGTGGCCTGATCGGGTTCCTTCGATAGGTAAATACTCTGTCGTCACGACCCTCGGGACTCAATTTGCATCGAGTCTTATTGGGGAAAACGTTTATGTTTATTACCTGACTACCGGGATTACTTTCTACACTAGCGTTTATGCACAGATTTTGTAGGTTCGTGGCAATTAGGTAGGGGTAAGTATGATGATAAACTTTCGGGTGAGTGGCTGGATTTATAATGGTATGTTTATAGAGTTGGTCAATTAGTATCTTGTTTTTATTGCGTAGTTTTGACTCTTCCGACTAATATTATTACTTGATTAATTGTGAATTGTGCGTACCTGAAATAGTTTTTATGTAGATAAGTGTAAGTCAATTGGCTAAAGTAACTTAGCTACGTAGCTAAAAATAGGAGCAAGCATTAATATTCTTTAATAAAGATTAAAGAATATCAATGCTTGCTCCTATTTTTATAAAGTTACCTTCTTGTTATTTATAGCTATTTGCAAAAGAAGAAGAGTTAAAACCAGTTTTGCGCAAAAATTTTATATGTTTCGTGGACCACTATTATATAATAAATTAAATAAAGAGTTGGATATTTTTGATAACAATAAAATTGAATGTAAAAACAAAGTCACGGCATGGCTACTTTCATTTGATTACATAAATTCTGAACAATTATTCTCCATACAGTCATAAATTTATGAAATATCTCACATTTACACACACTCACATACACACACCACACACACTTTCTCACACATGTGCGAGCACCTTAATTTTTATCGCTACGTGCTCAGCTCAATATATTATACGTTCCCCAATTTAATTTATTTTATTACTGGTTAGTTATTATCTTGCAGTACTTTTTAGTTTGTAGTTTTTGGTTCTTATTTTTTCCTTATACTTATCTGTAAATTTCTCGACAGAATGATGAGCACACCCTATACTAACAAAAGACGGAAAGATATAGTTTGCACTCAAAAAATAAGAACAAAACATGCCTTTACGTCGAAATTTTACTTCTTCCTGGGTCCCCTTCTGTATAATAGATTAAATTCTGTAGCAAACATCTATTCCTTGGGCTACAACAACTGTAAAAAGCAGATTAAAAATGCGCTTCAAGAGATGTCGTATGAAGATACAGAGAAATTATTAGAAGTACTAAAATAAGTAATATTAAGGTACCTAGTGTTAATTCTTCGTAATTTTTGTATTATAAGTATTGTTATTATGATTGAATAATTTTAAACTATGTGAGCTCTTCTAGCCTGAAACACAGGATCTCCTAGTTCAGGCACATGAAATGTATGATGTATTTTATAGAAATAGATCTTAGTGTTAATTTCATATCTTGTAAGCTTTTTTGAATAAATTATTATTATTATTCCATTTATTTATTTTTTAAACACATTATTTACATTTTTAAATATTAATATAAAAAGAAAAATAACATTTAAAAATATAAAAAATAGTATCCCACCGGCATCGGGAACAGGATCCAAGCAACCGGTGGTCAGGGCTCTAGAGAGAGGAACCTCCGGACAATGCGCGCCGTGTCCAGGAGTACTGCTTTCTGCACCAGACCCTTGATCCAGCCGCCTAGCGAGAGCCTTCTCAGATGTTGATCGAGGCTCTTCGCTATTATGCCATTGGCCGTCACGACTATCGGCACAATGATTGCTGAATCCACATCCCACATTTCGACAACCTCGCGAGCCAAGTCAAGATACTTAGTCTGCTTATCCTTCTCGGCCTTCACGAGGTTCTCGTCATGCGGGACGGCTATGTCAACAATCATTGTCCGACGCTCTAATCGATCTATCACCACTATGTCAGGCTTATTGGCAACAATAGTCCTGTCAGTAATAATAGATCGATCCCAGTACAACGTAACATGGTCATTCTCAAGAACTGGGTCGGGCACATACCTATAGTACGGTACTTCTGATTCCACAAGACTGTATTTCAGGGCAAGTTGCTGATGAATAATCCTGGCTACAAGGTTGTGTCTGTGCAAATAGTCTCCGTTAGCTAGACTAGAACAACCAGAAATAATGTGTCGGATTGATTCCCCGGGACGGTGGCATGCCCGACATATGTCAACCGTGCCGTCCTTCACAATGAATTTCCGGTAGTTGTTCGTCATCATAACTTCGTCCATTATTGCGCAGACAAAACCTTCAGTTTCCCCAAAGAGGTCACCGAAACGCAGCCAGGATACGGACGCCAGGAAATCTACATCGGGCCCATGTAGGACCCGATAAAAGCGTCCGTGGAGCTCCTTGCTCTGCCATACAGCCCTACGGTCATTAGTATCCATTACTATAGGTTTGCGCCAGTTCTCGTTCGCCAAGGAGAGCGGAGTGAGGCCCTTATCTACCGAAACTACATCTCGATGCATCCCCACGACTGGATATTACAATGGATGAATAACCAATATACCGCATAGAAGTGCAGGTATTTCTCGTATTTTTTTCCCCTTGTGTCGTGATTTTGCGAAACAAGTGATAAATTAAGATCCAGTTTGCCATAAGTCATGATTTACTGATTTACGGAAGAATAATCTGACTGTTGCTGTAACTAACCCATGTAAGCAGTCAACTAACACCAATATTCGGTTCTCGGACCGCATTTAAATATCACCCATAAAAATTTGAAGACTGAAGCGCCACTAGGCGCATTTGAAATAACTGCCGTGTAAACTCCTGCTCCAGGATCTATTGGAACTTTAATTTCTATAAATTGTGTTGATAACCGGTGATGTTTTATACCTATTTTAAAAAGCCTGTGTTTCACCTGTCATTTTTCATGAGAACCCTGATAAGTTTTTAAGTTGCTGTTGTAAACGGCAAAAGCATGCTTTTGACTAGCTTAGACAACGTAAAGTAAGGAATTCTACTCATAAATTATTTCATGAAAAAGTGTTAGGTAAAGCTAGGAACACACTGTATCTTTTCTTTATTCTTCTTAAAAAATCTGTTGATTTAATTTATAGCATCATCATTTTTTTTTTTAGCATCAATATCCAATGTAAGTGTTTTCTACTAACCAATTTTACCTTTAGATTTATTTTCGGTCTGAAGTGTTTCTTGATTACAAATTTGGTGTAATAAATTTTTATTTTCAAAGTGTAAGTACCTTTTTTTATTTCTTACACACCTTATAGCGTAGCAAACATATTATTTTGCATTTTTCCATTATATTATGGCTATTATTATTATTATTATTATATTGTTTACATTATTTTGTGGTGGTGGGGGCCTGATGTCCTAAGATACAGGCCTCGGCTTAGTTTAGGCATCAGTCTCCCACAAATTATTGTATTGTGTAACCTAACTTTATGCTGTAAACTGTTGTGTAATAATTTGTGGAAGAGAAATAAATATATTTTTATTATTATTATTATTTATATAAATTAACTAACATGTTGCCAGAATTATAAGTAGTTCTAGTTACAAGTAAAAAGATGCAAAATTCTGTAATATGGCAAAAGTAAAATTCAGCGTAATCTTGTTAAATTATATAAGTATGTTTATCAAATGTGTAGCTACTAAAGCCCAAGTTACGCTTAGATTGGGATCAGATAACCGTGTGAAGTTGTCACAGGATATTTATTTATTTATTAACCACTCATTCTTTTAACACGTACCTACATGTGAAAACATTTTCGTCCACCTCAATGTAATTGGTAAAGTTGATTGCGGCTCGCAATTGGGCGCCAACAAGTAAATTCAATTGACTTTTAACCCACTTGTTACTAGCGTCCTTTTAAAAGGTCCGCACATAAAAATAAATATTGTGATTAATGAGAGTAAAATAAACAAACTTTGGTGGTGACATTTGAAAGGTGCATTGTTTAGCAGTATATTACATGTAATAATAGTGAACTGACTTATTATTACTAATAAGTTTTAATACATTTATTTTACTTAAATTTTATCATGAGCGTAATGAGGGTTGTTTTTTATTATTATTATTACATTTATTTATTTTTTGACGATGAGTTATCAACTTTTATATCTCTATTATATAAATTGAAGGATATATAATTTCTAAGTATACATTTTAATTCCTTTTCGAGCGAATTTATTTGGTGTCCTTTATAAAGCCCAGTAGTAAAATATACTACTATTCTCTATATGCAAATGATTTGTTTTATTAGGAAAGTTTTTGGCAAATTATGGAAAAATATTTTTTATAAAATAATTGAATTGTTGGAATATGATGAAGAAGCTCCTAATCCTGAGAGCATTACATTTTTCCTACCTAAAAGTTGTAATTTTAACTTCATCTATGGAAATCATTGAGGCGAAAATTAAGTTCAGATACAAAATTAAGTACTTGCAACCCAATTAACCCGTCTCGAGCTCAAGCTAATGCGTGCAGGTACACTTGTCAGACGATAGAGATAGTGAATATGAAATAAGGCACGCAGAAGTTCCTAAAAAACGCGTTAGCATCTCCAGCTTTTCAACGGACGTCCAGTCATCTAATGAGGTAGGTAATTTTACTCTTTACTTCCAGAAGCGCCACCTTTATCATAAGTGGAAGTTACTATTGGATCACACGAGATATAAATGTAAATTATATGCTGTTTTAGTTTTTGCCACTACCTATAATAGTACTACGTATTTCACAACTCAACAAAAAGTGCATACAAGTTGACAAGAAATTATAGGGAGAAATACAATGAAAATTATGAAAGGGGTTGCAATTTCACTTCTTGACATCTACGGTAGATCAGAAATCAGAAAATGACAAGACACTACGTATCTTATAAAATATTGGGAAAACTTGCCATAAAAGAGCAATATTTTCGTGAAAAACATGCAATTATCTTTCCTACAAAGGAATGTTTTGCAATTTATCATACAACATACCTCTGTTTTTAATTTTTTTTTTACTTATGAAACTGTTTTAGTCGTCTTTTTGTGATTATGTGCATGTGTAATAGTATTAAATATTCGATTTGTAGTTCTCTTTAAACCACATGAACAAGTAGTGTTTATTACTACTGTCCTTTTAAAAGGACACCATTTTCCCGGTTTTCCAGTAGGTTGTGATTTTTTTTTGTATTTTTCCTAATCATCTGATCATGTAAGGATACAAATATGTGAATTTCATTGCTATTTGACAAAAAAAGTGTATTCAGTAACAAGTGGGTTAATGACGATTTTTTTAAATGTCATCAAGAGACTTGGCCGTCGCGTTGTGTTAATCAAAACCATTGTTTAATCAACAGTGCCTCTGAACAACACCTGAGTGTGGAAAAAATCTTTACACGACTAAATTAAGCCTTTATAATAATTAGCCTAAAAATCTTATTGCAAATCTGGCAAAATTTTGCCACTTTCTAGCTTCGACTTTTTGGCTGTGAAAAGTTATTCCCTGAATATCGACAGTCCAACGATACATTATTTGATAAAACTTGTAACGTAACACAAATATACACAGCGTTTTTTAGTTAGAGAGTTATTCTGAAAGGTGTATAAAGACGGACAAGATAATAAAAACAAAATCTACCAAAAATCCCGTTGACGAAAACAAACAGGAAAAAAATCCAATAAGTTTAAAATATTCCAAACTACCATCTCACCTGGTAAATTATCCGCCAATACCCTCGGGCTTGGTGTAAAGTTTACATTTAACAGCTCTTGTACGCATGCGCGGGGCTCGTCTCGGGTGACTAAGTGATGTATGGGCCCGGGGTGCCAGGCTATGCGCCGGAGCGGAACGCCTCACATCGACTCACGGCCCGCAGGATTCATTCCACTTTTACCTTCTAACTCGCATACACATCATCATTCCTACCAAGCGAGAAAAGGGTTAATTCTCCTTTAAATACAGAGCTACTGACATTATTAAAACTAGGTCTTGAGATTATTCTTCGATTTCATCTTGCTTCAAAGGGTGTCCTGCGTAGCATTGCATGCAGCATATTGGGTCTTCGACATCTAATCATCCGGGCTCTCAGAGATGTCTGTGGAGGTATCTTTTACCTTAAATCTGTGTTAGTTTAGCTAGAGGAACGTCAAAGATAAGCTTGCCTAAGTACATTGCAGATAGAATTTAAGTAGTAAGATTTTTTTATGTTAGAAGTTTGAGAACGTCCGAAGGCTAAGGTTGGACGTTGAACATAATGGTAAAAAGTGCACTACAGCCAACGTTAGTGGTGAAACAGATATTTAATTTGTGTAGTTTACCCGAGGTCTTTTTGCTACAATTCTTGACTTCAATCAAAATTCTTGGTTGCTACGGCCATTGATGATAAAATTTGCATAGTCGTTTAGACATTACTGTAACAGCTGTTTACGTCGTTTTGTGCTAGTTATAAGGGTAATTACACAGTGGGCAACTAGGCTTGCGTAGGCGTTGTATAAACTCTGCGCTATATATAAGAAAAAAAGTAAATCTGCATATACAAAGAGATCGCTTTTTTGGTAGTTACCAACTAACAGCCGTTGAAGCTAAAAATATGAATTTGTGCACAAAAAGTTCCGCGGTTTCAAAGTTTGAAATTTTTTTTATATATAATATGTATATGCATCTAGGTAAATCTAATAAGAGCGTTATTCGAAACTTGCGAAACTCGACGAATAAATATCGAGTTATGTTATCCATTAGTAAAGTCAGATTTATTAAAACTTGTACATGAAAAAGAGCTAAAAGTATTTACTTAATTCAAAAGACTATTTCAAAACCTTTCCGAAGTTCTTCGTTAATAAATAATTTAAAGCTATTTGTCTCGTGAATATTTTCTTAAATATTGATGCATGAGTGGCATAGTCTAGTAGAGTAACTCGAAATTCGATATAAACTCGGTTTCTCGGTAGTTTCTGTAATTTCTTTGACAAGATTATTTTTCACCTTGATGTTTATTGGTAACCGCTATTTATAAACATCTGGGGTACTAGAGTCCTCGCAGGTGCGTTGTCATCCCAAGGATAAAGAAAATAATATGTCTCATGTTCCTGTAATTATACCGGCGGCACCCATTTCCTAAAAACTGGAACACAACAACGATGCTTCGCGGCAGAGATAGGTGCGGTGGTAGTGTTTGCGAATGCACCCGTGATCTAGTAGAAGTTTCTAGTGCGGGCCAAAGTTTGAAAAAATACTTTATAAAATCGTAAAGTATATCTCCACTAAGTACTAGCTACTCTTAAGTAGTTATTAGTCCGCGGCAGAGGGAGAAAACTACCGTTATGTACTATGAATGAGCTATACACAAGGAACTTATGTTCTGCGTACTCTGCCATGTGTTTTTATTTATACTTAACATAATTTTATACTCGCATACACTGTTTCACACTTTTCCCCCAACTTTGTACGTCCCTATTGTTGCATAAAATCATCATCTTTACCTTCATCTTTTTATTCTAAAATCTTTTTAGACATTGTCACACAAAACTGCTCCAAGTGTTTACTTTCCCTAAAGACCGCTGATTTAATTCCCTCAATAAACAAGTTTAATTAAAAGGTTAACCAGATTTTAACTGATGGTCTTAATGCGAAATTAAATTACTCCTCAGAAGATCCCAAAATTAGTTTGACCTAGACAGACAATGGTGGAGTGAGGGTGAATGTTCAAATATTTGTAGATTTAGTCAGGCGGTTGTCGTAAACCAGAGATATTGCCTTAGTATTGTCTCAAAGAGATTAGTTTCCTTACGTTTCTGTGTTGCTGCTAATGTTTGGAATCTGCTCTTTATGAGCTGTCCGAGATAAATTAATTGCTTTCATAGTTTGTTTTGTTCTTTGAGTACAAATTAGGGAGTAATTAGCTTTTATTTTAGATATGTAATTATTAAATTGTTGTTGCTTTCTGAAACAAAGCTCAATAAGGTTTAATAAAAGATGATATGGTCTGATTACAGAAAATCATTCTTCAAAAAAAGCTACACTTAGGCCGTGTATAAAAGTAATGGTAAATTGAATATCAGGCCACGGGCAGAATCTATTTTTAAATATGTTTTTGACCAAAAAGTGACAAGCCGACGCGACGGCCATAATGTGGTCATATTGTCACTACAACAAGCTTCAGTAACACGAAAGTAAATACGCGAAGCAAATTAACCAATTAGCAAACACATTGCAGTGTGCCACATTTCTAAAGCTCAAACATTCTCTCCTAATTCCATTTTGGTCAGTAATTCATTTAGTAAACGCAGATGACAAAAGGGCAAAAACCGCCTTGAGCGATTGTGGACATCAATGCCTTTTACCAGGAGAGGCCTGTGTCCTTTTTATGGATGGAAAATCACAGGCCCTTCAGAGAATAATAGGCAGGTATTATTATAATTAGATTTGTTTATATTTTTAGTAGTGGAGCGCCCTTTCTTGTTAGAGCCCGTTCGCGGAAGTGCTACCGTACCGATTTCTGTCGCTGAACAACCTTGCAGTGTCCCGGTTTGAATAGTATAGGTGCAATTATAGGCACGTGAGGCCTAGCATCTTTCTTTATTTCTGGGATGGAAACGCATGTGCGATGTTATGTATATAGGATTGTAGATGTCTATAGGCCACGGTGACCACTTACCATCAGTTAGGTCTAAAACGCACTAGCGGCACTAGGCTGCACGCCGCATCTCGGGCAACCCGAGATGCGGCGTGCAGCCTGCGGTAGGCCGCACTCCAATTTTTATATGAAACCGCATGATATCAACGCATTGGTTTGCGGCTAACCATCGACCGTCAGTGCGTCTTAGGCTTTAGGCTTTCAGCATAGGTCTTAGGCTTTTAGCAAATTTGCCATACAGTAACATAAAAATAATATTTTAAATGACTTATAATCGCCACTGGCCACGTTAATATTTGTCATAATTCGTGCATTGCCACGACTTCGTCAGCCACCCGCATCGTTATACAAGTTCGCGTTGATTAAAGATATCAGTTTCGTGAACCTTTCATTAGAAATGGCACAAAGGCGAACGCAATTACATCTTGGGCGACATCTGGCGGCCTTATCATGAAAGGGTTGCATCTTAAGTTGCCGAATTGGACGGTGAAGTCTCGGTACAGAGAGATAAGCATCTGAGATGTGTATTTATGTCTGTACCTGCCTTTGGTGAAGTTGAATTAATGTTGAATTATTTTGTAAGTGTGGTGTAAGGTTTTAGATCTTATTTTGTATTTGCGAAATATTTTTACTCGAGTTACAAGCTTTTTAGGTCGTTTTCTAGATTATATTTGATTAGACTCGTAAATGTCGAAATCAGAAACTTTTATCGTAACGAGGTTTAGAAAATTTTATACTTTTCAATTCATAAATGAAGATTGATGCCAATTACTACATATAACGATGCTTATTGTAGAAAATATAAAAAAAAACTCAAATTTTTACTTGAGTCATAATTAACACTGGTAATGTCCTAATTACATTACTTGACCTCTCTTCCTACACTATAACATAAGAAATGTCAAGTAAGACAGGGCTCTAAATGTGCGAGAAAATTAAATTAGTCAGTCTTAATGTGACTTTCTTAAATATACCCTAAGACACTAGACACGATTTCGGAATCTAATGGCATAATTAATATTCAAGATAATATGTACCTACTGTTACCACATGTATATTAGACATTGACAGAGGATCATTGTTCCATACGTAATCACAATTATTGAACAAATAAGAATTCTGATCCTAAACACATATTAGTGAATAATGGAGCAAATATATCTAAGATTTTGAGTCCTAAGCTCAATCCTAACCTAACAATGCTGTGTTGAACTTTGACCGCACATGTACTTATGCTGTCTTTTGTCTTTTCTAAAGAGTCGCGTAGGCATAATGATGTGTTAAGACTCTACCACATTGGTGTGGACAATAAGAATTGCCCTTTAATTTTCTAGAAGGCTGGGGGCCCGTCAAGCGTCGAAGTTCGCACCCGGGTGCGAAGTTTCATTGTTTAAACCATTGTTATATTTTTAAATCGTGTGACGGGTGGTATTTCCCGATATGATTTTAAAAGAAGGCCTATAAAGGCAAAAATTTGTCAAGCTAGCGGGTATAGAATTCGGCTTAAGGCATAGATTACAACAGCAAGGGACTTACTACAACACATTATGGGTGCACGACCTTACGTTTTTTTCTCGCATTTGTTTAGTGAATAAAAAGTGAATTAAAAAGCGCTCTTTTTACCTAGAAACTACTCTAAAAAAACCTTTTTATATCGCAAGTGGAAAAATGCAAAATATTTTTCGTCCCAAATAACTGATGACATTCATTACATCAATGGACCGTTCTTTTATATTTTAATATCGATATACATAATAGTTTTCCAACAATAGGTTTTCATAATTGAAAAGGGAAAACTAAAATATTGTTCCCATTGTTGAATCACGGAGAAATTGGATCCGATGCCATTGTTTTGCACAATATGAAAAATTGTATAGAGCATTTAGTTTGGAAATGGTGAATATATTTTTTAGTAAATACAAAACATGTCAAAATAGAATACAGCTCACAGCTAAAATAATATGATTTCAAATTCTTATTTATTTTAACATTCGTGTTTATGTTGTCCTGTTTTAAATAAATACCTAATGCAATGGATGAAAATGACATGGCTCATTAAATAAGTCTTAGATACGCTCAAAGTATTAAACAAACTCAAAATGATCATGCTTGAACAAGATCTTTTGAGCTACATTTGTGGACGAAATTCTGTTAAGCGTTTACACAGTACATTTCATTTAGAGAGGGTGTCACCGCCACAATAGTGTCGGCTTAACGTCAATGTCATGTGACAGTTATGACATTGACGTAACGGTGCGTCAGAACGCGCGCCACGTAAAGTAGCTGTCAACCTAAAAACTTCCTCTTGCGGCGGCCGTCGCAACTGCAACACGCGTTCACCATCACCTCGAAGTCACCGTTTAAAAAAACCGTTCCTGGGAAATTCAAGTAAGACCGTTTTCAACTTACTACACTCCTAAACATTGGTCCTTCGAGCCGGATCGACTACGTTGAGAAGAATCCTGCACCAAAAATTCGTAATTCAAATTATAACTGGATTTAACCGTCCGCCATTAAAAATTTCCGTTGAAGAAATTCATTGAAGACATTGAAGATTTAAAAAAGGTCTAAGAGGCTAGCGTGTGCGTGGGCAAAGGATAGAATTAGGCTGCATTAATACCGTGTTTTTTGCATTTTTTGTGTTCTAATTAGCTACTCGTGTACGATCGCCGTTGGTGTCATACCTCCACGTGCTACTTGTAAGTACTCTTTTCAGTTTTCTACATAGTTACCACAATGAGTTTAGGAACAAAGGCACCTAGTAGTGTTTCTAATAGTGATGATGTCGAAATTCGTGATTTAAACAAAAAACGTGGTAATTTACGCGGTAGACTCACTCTGTTTAGTAAGTACGTTAGTTCGTTAGAAAATATTTCGTTAGATGACCAACAAATTGTTGAGTTACAGTTGCGCATAACTAATACTGAACAAATATTCGTTGAGCTCCAAAACGTTCAAACCAAAATTGAACATGCCGTTATCGAATCAGAATTAGATCAGCAATTGGAAATCAGGGATTTGATAGAATCACAATATTACAAAATTATTTCTTTAGCAAAATGTTTGACTGATAAACATGAAAAAACAAATGTACCCGACAGAGTATGTTCTCATAGCGGTAATACAAATTTTAATATGGTTAAGCTACCAACTATTTCGTTACCCTCCTTTGATGGATCATATGAAAACTGGTTAGAGTATAGGGACACATATGTATCACTCATTCACAACTCAAAAGAAATTAATTCCATTCAAAAGTTCCATTACCTACGTTCATCCTTAAAAGGTACAGCGCTTCAGGTTATAAGATCATTAGAATTCACTTCAGACAATTATCAAGTTGCATGGGATCTCTTGACTCATAGATTTAATAATGACAGGTTATTAATAAGTAATCATGTAAATGCTTTGTTTTCTTTACCAACCATCACAAAAGAATCACCCGCTCAATTGAGAAAGTTAATAGACACAGTTTTAAAAAACTTAAGATCTCTAAAAATTATGGGTGAGCCCACTGAACATTGGGACACTTTAATTATTCATTTAATTGTTAGTAAGCTTGACTCAGTTACAAATAAAGAGTGGGAAGACAAAAAAAGTTTAATTTGCAAAGATACACCCTCAGTAAAATTAGCTGAATTAATCCAGTTTTTAAGAGACCGTTCTGATGTCCTTGAAATGATCAAAGGGTCAAATAAACACATTTGTGAACCGTTAAAAAAGTCAACAAATAGTAATCCTCAAAATTCCACGCAACTACGTTCCTTTATTTCACATAATAAACAATTGTCTCGATCAAATAAGTCTGTAGCTAAGCCAATACGTAGTGACAAATGTCTCATGTGCGACGCTAATCACGCGTTATATTCGTGTTTTCGTTTTCTTAATTTACCTGTTTTAGATAGGTACAAATTCGTTTCTGATAAAGATATATGTAATAACTGTTTACGTTCAGGTCATACCATAGAGGAATGTCAATATGGACCGTGTAAGCAATGTTCACAAAAACATAACAGTCTTATTCATATAGATAACAACGCAAGTTGCAATTCTATTAGTTTCGTTCCTACTCATTCGCACACTGACGCTGCCGCTAGCGTGAATGGCGTGTCAGACGGTGCTTGTGCAGACTTACATTCGTTCAATGTTAATACAAATAACGTGAAGCAAGCCGTACAGTCTATACCATTAGAACAGGTTTTGCTATCAACTGCCGTTGTTGAAGTGTGTTACAATAATACGCACACCGTTGCGCGTGCCCTGCTAGACAGCGGCAGTCAGCGATGCTTCGTTACCGAATCGCTGTGCAATAAATTACGTTTAAAACCAATACAGTCCACACTCACTATCACTGGGGTAGGAAATACTGTTACGCGTTCACAGCAGTGTTGTGACCTCCTCATGCGATCGAAGATTAGTAATTTTAGTACTCGTTTAAGTTGTTCCGTTTTACCCAAGATTACTTATTGTTTACCGAACTCATTCATAGATGTTCGTTCGTTACAAATACCGCAAAACGTTACACTTGCAGATCCAACCTATCACATTCCGTCCGAAATCGACTTATTAATCGGCGCTGATGTGTTTTGGAGTTTGCTACAGGAAGGCAGGATGCGTTTGTCTAGTGGGCCTTACCTGCAAAACACTCATTTAGGCTGGATTATTTCTGGAACGTTCTCCCGTAATATTCCAACTAGTAGTAGTCAATTGGTTTGCTGTACGTTCACAAACTCACTCGATAACCAGTTAAAGCGTTTTTGGGAATTAGAGGAGGTTGATGACGGCAAATCATCCCAAAATATTCTCACACCTGACGAAAAGGTTTGTGAGCAACTTTTTACTTCTACCACCACTCGCGATAGTGAAGGTAGGTTCGTGGTACGAATACCATTTCGTACATCAACCGATTCTCTTGGCGATTCATATGAATCGCTTCTTCGCGATTCTCTCGGCGATTCATATGAGTTAGCCAAAAGTAGATTCTTATCGTTAGAAAGAAAGCTAGATCGTTCGCCTGAGATAAAACGTATGTACTCAGATTTCTTAAAAGAATATTTATCATTAGGGCATATGAGTCTGATCAATACATACAAATCACCGTATTATTTTTTACCTCATCATTGTGTGCAACGTGAAAGCACCACCACAAAATTGCGCGTGGTATTTGATGCGGGTACAAAAACAAGTACGGGCAAATCGTTAAATGATTTGCAGTTGATCGGTCCTCCGTTATTAAACGATTTAGTGGGTATACTTCTGCGGTTTAGACAGTTTGCGTTCGTTGCTTGTGCGGACGTTGAAAAAATGTACCGACAAGTTCTAATCCATCCCGAACAACGTTCGTTACAGCTAATATTATGGCGGGAAAATAAACATGATCCGTTAAAAGTTTATCAACTAAACACAGTTACCTACGGCACTGCGTCAGCCCCATACTTAGCTATGAGATGTTTAAGACAATTAGCCTTAGACTGTAAAGACAAACAAGTTTCTCAGCAAATATTATCATCATTTTACGTTGATGATTTAATTTTCTCGCATAATAACAAACAAGAAATGTTATCGCTTTGTGAAAATATTAACAACACTTTAAATTCTGGTTGTTTTCCGTTACGAAAGTGGGCTTTTAATTTTGATAGTAGTAGTTCATCAAATAATTCAACAATATCATTGTCACTTGATAAAACTGACCAACATAAAACCCTTGGTTTAGGTTGGTGTAATAAAAATGATAAACTCACTTTTAATACTAAAATAAACTTACATGTTTCACAAATAACTAAAAGACAAATACTTTCTTTAATTTCACAAGTTTATGATCCACTAGGGTTATTAGCACCAATGGTAATTATTGCAAAAATACTAATTCAAAAGCTTTGGCTGTCAAAAATCGGATGGGATGACCCAGTTCCTAGTAATATTGCGAGTTCATTCGTTAGTATATTAAATTCATTACAACATTTAAACGAAGTTCGTATTCCGCGCCACGTCACCAGTGCGTACGCACATCAATTACAACTACACGTATTTACTGACGCTTCTCAGGAAGCCTACGGTGCTTGTGCGTACGTACGAAGCACTTGTAAACAATCAAACGAGGTCACCGTTAAGTTATTGTGCGCAAAAAGCAAGGTTGCACCCTTAAAACCGGTAAGTGTTCCCCGATTGGAGCTTTGCGGGGCATTAGTAGGTGCGCGCCTTTATAAAAAGATAAAGGATTCTATGACTTTAAAGTTTGATAAAGTGTTTTGTTGGACTGATTCTACGATCGTATTGGGGTGGTTACGCACTCATCCAATTTTAATGAAAACTTTTGTTCAAAACAGAGTTGTTGAAATTAACGATTTAACTAGTGACTGCGTTTGGTCACACGTACAGGGTATTAATAATCCCGCTGACTTGTTATCGCGCGGTGTGGATTTACTTGAGCTCATTCATAAAGATTTGTGGTGGGCCGGGCCTAAGTTTATTAGTGAGTCATCTCCTATAATTGAACATAATCAGAACTCTGTACAATTACCATTAGATGTTTTGCCCGAATTAAGATCACACGCTGTGACAGACTCGCCACGTAACGTGTTTCCGTTTGAACGATTTTCATCATT
The DNA here is from genome assembly GCA_033675125.1 of Athetis lepigone. Taxonomy (NCBI): domain Eukaryota; kingdom Metazoa; phylum Arthropoda; class Insecta; order Lepidoptera; family Noctuidae; genus Athetis; species Athetis lepigone. Next base: position 14,619,317 of record CM066229.1, on the reverse strand, counting down.
TAATAAAATGACAAGAACAGCTGCTTACGTTAGGCGATTCTTTCACAACGTTCGGTACAAAACAGAACGTAGACAGGGACCGTTGTCCGTAAATGAGCTACATGAGTCAACTGTTACACTCGCCCGGTTATCTCAAATAGATTCATTCCCTCTCGAATATAATTCATTATTAAAACGATTGCCAAACATAAAATTTTCACGTAACCTGTCAGGCCTCAATATATTTCTAAGTAATGATTCTTTGATTAGAGTAGGAGGTAGGTTAGACAATTGTAGTAATTTTACGTATGATAAAAAGCATCCAATATTGCTTTGTGGTAAACACAGATTTACTTTTCTTTTATTTAATTACAAACATTTACGTTTATGCCATGCAGGTCCACAAGTATTACTTTCAACCATCCGCGAAGAGTGGTGGCCACTTGGTGGTAGAAATTTAGCACGTTCAATTGTTCATAAATGTGTCAGATGCGTTCGGCTGAGTGGGAAAACGTTTAGCCCAATAATGGGCAACCTCCCAGCTGAAAGGTTAATACCTGGGTTTCCGTTTCTCCGCACTGGCACTGACTACTGTGGCCCAGTTTTCATATTGAACCGTCAAGGGAGAGGTTCAAGATTAATTAAATGTTATATTTGTGTATTTATTTGTTTTGCTACTCGAGCAATTCATCTTGAATTAGTTTCAAACCTCTCCACAGATGGTTATCTCCTTTGCTTAAAAAGATTTATATCAAGAAGGGGTAAACCATTAGAAATATATTCCGATAATGGAAAAAATTATGTCGGTGCGGCTAATGACTTAAATAAATTTTTAACGACATGTTCAAACGAGATTATCGAGAAAGCCGCTACCGAAAACATTAAATTTAAATTCATTCCCCCATACTCCCCTCATTTTGGTGGCTTGTGGGAAGCAGGGGTCAGATCTTGCAAGTATCATTTGAGACGCGTTGTAGGAAATTCAAACCTCACGTTTGAGGAGTTTAACACGGTGTTGATACAGGTTGAGGCTGTCTTGAACTCTCGCCCGCTAACACCTCTCTCATCAGACCCAAATGACCTACAAGCACTAACTCCGGGGCACTTTCTGATCGGACGTCCGCTCACTGCACCTGTCTGTGATGACATCACTGCCGCGGCTATCAGTCGTCTTCCTCGTTATGATCGCATTGAACAAATGCGCCAACATTTTTGGCAACGTTGGTCGAAAGAGTATGTCAGTGAACTACAAACTAGAACCAAATGGAAGACCCATAAAAGTGATGTCACTCCAAACCAACTCGTCCTCATCAAAGATGACAACGTGCCGCCGTTACAATGGCGACTTGGACGCATCATTCGAGTATGCACCGGGAAGGACGGAGTTTCACGCGTTGCCATCATCAAGACTGCTTTTGGAGAAGTGCAGCGTTCTTTCCCAAGAATATGTCCTTTACCTGTCAAGTTAACAACCGAAGAAAGTGATGTTCCGGAACCCAGAGCTTCCAGGGGGGGGAGCATGTCACCGCCACAATAGTGTCGGCTTAACGTCAATGTCATGTGACAGTTATGACATTGACGTAACGGTGCGTCAGAACGCGCGCCACGTAAAGTAGCTGTCAACCTAAAAACTTCCTCTTGCGGCGGCCGTCGCAACTGCAACACGCGTTCACCATCACCTCGAAGTCACCGTTTAAAAAAACCGTTCCTGGGAAATTCAAGTAAGACCGTTTTCAACTTACTACACTCCTAAACAGAGGGTGATCAAATAAATTCGTTGTTCTAAGGATTCGGGCATACAAGACTTTATTATTAATTAATTAAACTTTTTTCGGCACAAAAGGAACTTGATCCGTCTAGTTAAATAAACAAGCTGTTTTAATTTTATTTAAGTAAATATACAAGAAATTGATTACCTTTACAATTTAAGAGACAAAATGACGTATTATATTACTTACAAAACAACACAAAGCAACGCTCTCTCATTGAAATTACCCGAAGTAGACATGAAGATTCAAAACGATAATTTGTACAAAATCAAATTCTGTCTCAAAGCATCGTCTGTTTTGCATTACGTGAAGACAAAGCCTTAATCTTTCCCCCGGAGCGGGATCGCTTGTTTAAATGTTAGTATAAAAGCTCCGCTGTTAGCTCTTGCCACATCGCAAACAGTGTGTGCTACGCCGAATATTGACGGCGACTCTTTGCAAAGATAAAGATTTGTTTTTTCTTCTAAAGATATTTGTGTGTATGTATCGCCATGGATTTAAGCTTTAGGAATTGTGAGCGAAGTCTCGTGTAGTGTGAACGGTGTTGTTTTTTTTTTTAATGCTATGGGATTTGTTGGAAGTTGAAATATGACGATATAATCAGTAAGCACCACCGTCTGCTACCACTATTATTATTATTATAATATCATCATGTTTGCGGAATACTAAAAACATGAGATATGGTATAGATGGGTGTACAAAAATAATTGCAAAGCTAAAATTCTACATCGAGAAATAATTTGCGGCCAATTCACTAGTATTACTATTTTTGCTCTAAATCAAAATATGTACGGTCCAATGGGAGCAGCTTGTAATTATTTTGCTAAAACTGTTTTCAGCGCAAACCACAAAACAGATTGAACAAAATATGCTCATCATAATATTATTACTAAAATTTTGTAACAAATTCAGTATTTTCATGGCTACATTTTGACCCTGGAATTTGCGTTGAGCTGTATTTATTTACCAAGCTGCTCAAATTAACGGCCGAAACTATGTTTTAGGCATACTTTTGATGAAGCATGCCATGTTTTGGTATTTTGTAAAATAACGCCAGAAAGTGCATTCAAATATCCGAATAGACAAAAAAACAAACGGTTGTTTTTTTTAAACAATTTGTTGTATTATTTTCGAGTTATTAGTTTGTATTTTGGCTTTTACGACGTTGGCAAAGTTAACTAAATGTGCACCAACTTAACAGAGTTATAATAGTATCCATTTCAGAATTCTACTGCTTAAGTCAGTAAGTTATATCTTCATGTTCTATCGTTGAGGGAAGAGACCCCTAGACGCGCCTAAGGGTCAAAACACTAACAAAAAAAACTATCACAAGATTTCAAGAAAAACAAACAAAAATAGCGGGTCAATAAATAAATATAAATAAAAAATACTTTCAAAATACTATGCGTCATTTCATCACATTTAAGTTCAAAATAATACCTACCTACTTTCCAATATTTTCAGGTAAGTCTCAATAACTGGTATTAACTTAGTGAATGTGGTTGGTTTGTATCTACTAAAAGGTGTTGTAACATAATGTGTGTTTATCACTAAAACCATTAATTTACTATAGGTGTTTCGTGTGCACTTTGTTATAACCATGTGTATTTTTTATAATAATGTATCTAGTAAATAATGGCCACATATTAAGTTTTTTTTTATTATTTTCATGGATGAAGACACTGCCTGTTCATTAAAAAAAGTACGGTCCGTGACCAATGCAGGAGGGTTAGATATAGGGTCATAAATAAACCTGATTATCCGGTTTCCTAGAGTTGCAATTATATCCATCGAGGCAGTACATTTACCGCACCTTTAGTTATTAAAAAAAATCTGCATGCGGTTCTAATTGTTACATCTCAACATATTACTTATTTATTTAAAGAAACCTTTTTTTTCAGTCTTTTTTGAATAATTTCACATCTTTGTCTCTGGGATGACAACGCATCTGCAAGGCCTCTGAAATTGAAGGGATTGTCGGAATGTTTATAATAGTTACCGTGACCCTGGAACATAAAAGGCAATCGAAGGAACATGAGTAGGTTTTAGTCAGTAAGAGTCTGACACGCCCTCCCGCCGCACCTAGGACGGGAGCAGTCATTGGATGATTTCCCACTAACCAAAAAAAAAGGGGTTGAATTTTCAAACATGTTTTAATAGCTACCTTCTCTTCACAAAAACACACTCCAAATTTCATGTCTCTAGGACTAGCGGTTTGGGTTGTGCGTCGATTTTCAACAATAACTTAGTTAACCATTTTATATATATAGATTTTTCATTTACAAACTTAAAGACGAGCTCAATACCTAGGACTAATTCTACTAGTAAATTTAAATATGGTAAAGACTTCACAAGCCAAAAAAAAATGAATTTATTTAGTATTCGTCGGTTATGTTTCAAACTAATTTACGCTTCAGATGTACCGTTTATAAAGTTTGTTTTTACGTTTGTTGCAGGTAAGCTGAAGCTCGTATTTGTACAGGTAATGGATGCCCGCTACTTAAATATTACCTACTATTAACAGCGCAAATATTGCATCGCATCATGACGTTGGACTTTGTGTAAGTTGCGTATGAGTTGAACCTTACAATTGTACCTGGATGGTTACTATTTCAGTGATGTTTATTTGTTTTTCGCTTTGTAACAGGGTTTTAACTGTGAATTTGCGCGTGTGATTTCATAGAGGGAATAATGTAGCTTTCTATAAGTAAGAATGCTTTTAGAATTAGATCTTTAGTCTTGGAGATTACCGCCTGCTAGAAAAAACTTTACCACTTTATTATATTAGGAAGGACAAGCATTTCCATGACCTTGCATGGATATGCTTAAAAATAACAAACATCCATACATAAGTTTATTCGTTATAGAAAGTACCTTCTTGGTGCGACCGTCGGAATCTCAAAGTTTATAGTCCTTGTTTTTATGAATCAGTCAGGCATGATAACTTAACCTAACACATGTCGACTGCCGCAACGTACAGTATCGAAACTGCAAAACACGTACTTTACAGTAGAGAGGTTTAAAGTTATATTTGGACTTAGAATAATATTTTAAAATGATATAGTAAAAGTTATACCCCAATATTATAGGTAATTTTATGTGCTTCTTTCTAATATAAGCACAATAATAATTATTTTACTCATTTTTATAGATATTTCAGTTTCAATTGTTTACCCCGTAAGAATAAGCTAGAATTTTATCGAAAGTGGTAGATTCGATAGTGTTCAAGGTTGATAAAATTTTACTCAAAATCGAATCTACCAATTTTGATACTATTATTTGATAAATTTATATTATTTTTTAAATAGAAAATAAAACAGTTTCGATACGGTTTTTAAACAGTTCGATAGATTGAATAGTTGTGTTTTGGAAAAGAAATAATATGTATTAAAACCAAACAACACTTTTGTAATCAATATTAAATTTTATTTGTTTTAAAACTAAGTTCAGATAAAAGAAACCATCAACCACCATTGTCATTATAATTTTTAGCTACTTATTTGCTATAAGATCAGATGAGTCTTGTTCTTACTAATTTTATTTCAAACTAGCTGTCCCCCGCGGTTTCACCCGCATCTTCGTTTACTTCTTCGCTCCCGTAGGTAGTACCGTGATGTAAAATAGCCTAAAACCTTCCTCTATAAATGGACTATCCAAGAAAAATATTTTCTCAAATCGGACCAGTGGTTCCTGAGATTTGCGCGTTTAAACAAACAAACTCTTCCGCTTTATAATATTATTATATATTATATTATTATATAAAATTAGTATAGATGATACCAGTAATTAGAGCAACATGGCAATCTTTAATTAATTTTTAGTCTTATTAAAAAAAATGTAGGTAAAGCTAAGTAAATTTTTGTAATAAATTTTCGCCTAGATAGATCTTCGTTCTCTTTTTTTTTCAATTTGTTTAGTAAACTTATTTATATACTCCCATTGTTTAGGGTGATTCGATAATTTTTAAAATTTTTCAAAAATAGTTATTCAAATGTCTTTCGTGAAATAGTTGGTGCATTTCAGCTTACAGGTCTGAGGGCATGGTGGTTTATGGTTTTAGCTAGTATGGTCTTCCCTTTTTTAGAAATATATTGTTTGCCAGAATTTGTTTACAATTTCCTACGAACATCAGTCCATTTATTAATGTGACGTTTTCGATTACGACCAAGATCGGTTTTTTATGTAACTTTACGTTTACGTGTAGTGGATGAATTAGGAGTATGAGGATTCTCAGTGTCAAATATCAAAATTAATGAACTTAGAGTTGGGATGTTTTCAGTGTCTTCAGTTACAGGGATCCGTGATTCATTGACACAATATTCTCTGTTCAAAGGCGAAATTGTAGTATTTTTTCACTAAAGGCTTGGGCACACCAAAAGCAGGACAAGCGCAGCACCTTAGCAGGGCAGGGCAGTTGCGCCGCGGTTGATGTCACACCAGAAACGTGAGCAGTCAGAAAGCAGTTTGAATGCGGGCCTGCTTTGTAACTGCGTTATGTGTGTCGTATCGATAGCCACACTCAGTACACTTCAAGATGTTGAACGGTTCTGACTCTGACGAAGAGGAGCTATTGTTGCTTCTAGCTTTAAGTAAAAAAAAAGACTACGGGTTCACGATGTAAATAAGAGAAGAGAAGAATATGGGGAGTACCATCGTCTATGTCGGGAATTAGAATCTTTTGAAGATAGGTTCTATACTTATTTTCGGATGTCGAAGAGTTCTTTTGAAGAATTGCATGAAATGATACGATTGAAAATAATGAAAACTGATACAAGCTACAGAGCTTCCATCTCTTTAAGAGAGATCATATAATCAATCAGATCAGATCAAATAAAGAAATGATCAATTATTTTTTATATTTATTTAATAAAAAATAAATGTTTATATGATCAGAGAATCATATAAACATTTATATTTTCTCACCAACTCAATCAATTTTTCATTCGTTTCCATGATAAAGTTGTAAAAAATCACAACCGCTTACGAGCAGCGCTGCGTCTGTCCCGCGCAACTACTTTGGTGTGACTAGTCATTATGGCGGACGTAGTAATACAACGTGTACTCACTGCGGCCGCCCCGCGCCCGCGCTGCCACCGCCCCGCGCCTGCGCTGCTCCCGTCCAAAAGTTTTGTAGAAGAGCAGTGCGTGAGCGGTGCAGTGGCGGAGCAGGTAGGATCAGCGGGCCCGCGTTTGTTTAGTGTGTCATCCCTCATATAACTACATTATTTTCTAACGGAGACGCACTGCTACCGCACTGCAACTGCTTTTGGTGTGCCCAAGCCTTAACAGTCTCGACAGGGTTCAAGACCCTGTAATCAATGGAGATATTTCAATCGGACGGTCTTGTCCCAAGGGCAGTGACGGCATTTATTGTTCTTAAGTTACAGTAATTGTTAGTAAAGTCTTCAATAACAGGTGGCGACACGTTAATCAAAAGGAAGTGTCCTTTGGAAAGCGATGGTATTGGCTTACTTAATGTTATGTGGTGTGTTCAGCCCCCTTACCATGACCTTTAAAGTAAGATTGTTTTATTCCTGTTGTGCAAGTGACAGCGTTAGACACGTTGTCTAGCGCCGTCTCTTTCCCACTGAAAGTAATATCAAAGTAATACTGCTATAAGGGCTTGTGGTAGGCCCCCAGAGTCTATAGTTAGTGAAGGTGTGAAGGCGAATTCTTGTCCTGAGAAGGGTGATGGCATTGGTGTGACTTCAATACTGCTAATTATCACATTATTGGAGTCATCTGCCAGACTGTCACCGAAAATATCATCATAAGTTTTATTTAAAATTCTCTATTCCTCTTGGGTATAGTAATTGTAGTGTACAAGGGATACTATAACAAAAGAAAACATAATTATATTTTCCAACTTTGAAAATGAAATCAAAATAAATGTGTAAATAAAAAGCCAGTCATATACAAAAATACAATAGCAAAAAAAAACACGTCTGTTGTATGGGGGGCCCTTAAATATTCATTACTTTCTAAATACATCATCTGTGAACATGTCAATTGTCTAACTATCACGGTTCATGAAATACAGTCTAGTGACGGCCAGTCAGACAGACAAACAAACCGACAGATCTACAGCAAAGTCTTAGTAATGGTGTTATAGTTTTACACCTGTCTAATATCGAATCTGCCAATTGAACAAGTATACTGTGTTAAACTTGTAACGGTAGGATCCATTACATGATTATTTTGGAACTAAACTACCAAAAGAGCTATTCTCGATCTTTCGCTAACTGATAATGAACACAAATACTATCAAAACAGTTACTTACAATATTTGTAGGAAACACATATACCTAGAATACTATTGAATTAACCACTTTCGATAGTCATTAAACAAAATTTGTACACAAATACTATCGAAACAGCCACTTACAATATTTGTCGGAAACACATAAACCTATAATACTATCGAATATACCAGTTTCGATAGTTTTACTAGTTAATCACGCGTTCTCCTTTCCTTAAATCGCGGAGAACACTGACGAATCTGGCAGTTTCGCACAGCGCGCGCTTGTCGCTGCGTGGAACAGTATCGTAACTACCACGTACGATTCTGTTCTTTGCTCAATAGCTGAAGTATCGATATTTTTCAATTCAAAAATAGGTCAAATTGTACGTTTTTCGAAAAAAAAAGAAATGTACTTAAAAGTATCCTATTAACTGTAACAATTGGTAGTAAAACATTTTTTTTAAGATTTTGCAGATTCGATACTGTTCGTTGCGGCAGTCGATGTATAGATAATATGCTGGAAATTAATAATCCAATGCTTAGTGTATTTCAACCAAATATTATAAAGAGTTATTTTTTGATTTTTTGTTAGACAAAGCCGTCGAAACAGCAGTTAGAAATTAGTGCTTCATAAGCTGCAACATTCCTAATTAAATAATTCCCGCACCAATAAATTATTCTTTGAACATTAGCCCGCTAAATACACCGTATGGTTTCCGTTGCGTACGGCACTTTCAATAAATAATTAACCAATTTTAGTTTTCGCTTAATCGGCTTTTTAGAAAACTCATTTGACTGGCAAATTGTTTTACGTGTCCAAGCTAAATGAATATTCACGGGTAGGTAATGCTGGGCGGTAGCTACTCTATTATCTGGCCGCCATGTTTTTTTAGGAAACCTGAAAGCAAACAATTACGCTGATAGCGTGGCTTTTAAACTACCGTCGAATGGGTGGTATACCAATTAGTAGCTTTAAAGCCTTATGGAATTGATTTTGATTATTAAAAATATTATGGTTTGGTAATGAGATTGGCTACTGTATAAAATTCTAGCTTTATAAATGATGCCAATAAAGGCCATGCTGATATTATGAGACTAAGTAAAACGTAGTTTAAAAAACCCTCCTTGCAGAAATCGGGTAAAATTGGTGTCTAATATTGTGTAATCAACCCCTGAAGGAGTATTCAAAATCACTCTCATTAAGTAATTTGATCAGTAACAATATCGAACATAAACTCCAATAAAGAACACCTTTCAGAGACCGGACATAAACAAACAAACTTTTAAGCAGAATAAACCCACCCAATCACTCCACACAAAGTAAACCTTTTTACCGAACAAATGTGTGTTCTCATCCAATTAACAATTAAATAAACCGTGCAACAGAGTCAACCGCGAATCGGAAAGCGTAGGGAATGCAGGGACCGTCAACCTTATGGGAGGTGCGGAAGCCTTTAGATGCAAGCCGGACTTGTAACGCAGCTTTAGATGCAACCCGGACTTGTAACGTAGCTAGCTTAGCTAAACTGTGGCCTTCTTCCGGCTCGTACGACGAATCATTTAGAGGTTTGCTTTGCTGTAGTTTGAAATTACGGATGTTTTGTTTTGATGTCTACCTAGAACTGTTTGGAGAATTTATGTTTGCATTTTTCAAAGCGTGTCCTTTAAAAAATTCTATGTGTTGTGCAGGTGCATTGTTGAAAAAATGTTGAGCATTTCTGGAAAAGCTTTTTAAACGCTTTTGAAAACAAGTCTGTAATAAATGAAAATAAAAGTTTGTTAAATCTTTTTAAGCATGGTGAGAATGACGGAGTGTGAACATTTCGCACAGTTGAAGTTGATTTATAGAGAATGTAAAAGAATGTAGGTCACATTGCAATATCACATTTGCTTATTTGTGTAAATTGACATCCTTTTGTCAGCGCTACAATTCATCATCATCATCAACCGATGGACGTCCACTGCTGGACAAAGGCCTCCCCCACAGATTTCCACAATGCATCGGTCCTGCGCCACCCGCATCCAACGGGACCCGGCGATCTTGATGAGATCATCGGTCCATCTTGCGAGAGGCCTGCCGACGCTGCGTTTACCGGTACGCGGCCGTCACTTGAGATCCTTTCTGGTCCAACGGCTTCAGTGCTACAATTGCATAAGCAAAAAAAAAAAATAACCACTAACTGAAATAAAAGTTTAATTTAATCTTCTTACAAAAACCTAAACAAAAATATATTTCTATACGGGTTTTATTTACCATTCGTTAAAACCTTTTTCGAATAGAACTAAATACTTTGAGTCCGTTATTTTCACCGCACCGCAATAGTTTTTTTCAGATAGCCTACAGCTTTCAGTATGTAATGGTTTATGTATCAAATTCATACGCAGTGTTTAGTCCATTTGGGGAACATGCCTGGGTTGAGTTACCAATTACACTACATTGGCTTAAGCCTAGTCAGGTAAATCGGTGTACGGTAAGCCGCATGAAACTTGAATACTGTCTGAGTAGAGATTATTATTGATGCGCCGAGGATATTTGGAAGATGTGCAACCTTGGGATGTCTTAGGGAGTAGATAGGATTCGTGGAAAAAATATCTGCAACTTTCATAGGAAAGGAATCTCTTTTGTGCTGTTTTTTATGTATATTGTTTATAATAATGAAAATATTTCTCTCTCCACAAAGGTTAGTTTATAAATGTCAACATAGTACTAAACAATAAGTACATAAAAGTGTTTGTTGAGAAATTAAGGTATACTGGAACGAGCTTTCGTAGTCTAAGTATGTCAATCAAAGAGGTAACCTGTCTATTCTATTAATAAAAAAAAGTTGAGTAATGATACAATGCACGCTGCAAAAATGTACTATTGCTTTATATTACCATAGATAAGATATAGAGTTTTCATGGTAAAAAATATAAAGATCCTATCCACAACAATTGCATGATGTCTACGTTACCTACATAAGGATACGCAATGTTAAGTTACATAACCATTCAAACTCTTTAATGATGAACTTCTTCGGTAACCTTTCTAAAGTATTAATTTAATTTATTCTTCATAACCTGATAGCCTAGTATTAGCATAGCAACAACAGAAACAGAATCTCAATCAAACAACATTGTTAATTAGTTTCTGCGCTGTCAGGCTCAGATCTCAAGTTTAAAATTGATTTGCAGTAGGCACGTCGGTATTAAGTACTTATTTAGGTACTGTTTTATGCTGTTATTAATATCGAGACTAAAATAATTATCCAAAAAAGAAAACTTACAATGAACCAAACGCAAAACGCTTTAGGCTTCGGGAATGTGTACTCTTATTATTAAAAAAAAACCACTCAAATATACAATTTTAAAGAAATAAAAAAATCGGATAACCAACATATAAAAAAGTAGCGGCCCGCTCCAGCTTTGCACGGGTGTTAAAAATCTTTAAAAAAGTTTTTGCTTTTATAATAAAATGCACGTATTACACACCAAAAACTTTCCTTTTGATTCGCTTTATCGATTGCTGAAAACACCATTAAAATCCGTGCACAGTTTAAATATCTTAACATACGTACATAGGAACGGACAGGAATCGGAAAGTTTTATTCTATGTAGTGAAGAGAGAGAGAGAGAGAAAAAAAGATAAACTTTGAAGTACATAACATAAGTAGCACTGGTCGAAAAATATTACAGAATTAAAGAATTACATCCGACGTCTTAAGAGAGGGTTTTAAGAGGTATTTTTAGTCCGACCTTTTGTGTCAGGTAAATGTTTTATTTATTTAAGTAAGTTGAGACTAAATAGATTAGATGGTTAAATAAAAGAACTTAGCAACTATTTTACTTTAACGTTGAAAATGAAAATGAAAAAAAAAAAATGTTTATTGATAATGCAGCACAGTGTTTACAATAATTATGATTGGAGCCTCCTTAAGGCAGGTAATGCCTGTGTTAGGACACTCCGCTCTTCCAAAACAAAAAGTGTCACAAGGCAAACAAGACAATAAATTATTTTTCATCCCACCTATTCGAAAAAGACGACTTTGTTCCCCTTTAAGTACGCCCAAAGTTGGTGTTTTCTATAAGAAACTTTCAGCGGGCAATAATGACGCTCCAAATTCAAAAAGTGCGCCTAAAAGTAACTTTTAATCCCTGATAAAAGTGCGCCTAAAAACTATTTGAATTTAGAACGTCTTAAATGCTCAGTGCCAAAGAAATCGAACGCAAATATTGCGTTCGATTTCTTTGGCATAATATTATGAATGGCTGATACGACGGCCAATACCATAGTCACGCCGCGGTTAAAAAAAACTTAAAAAGAAATAAGACACGCGAACTACAGCCCGCGTTGTCGTAAAAATGTTCACGGATTGTTTTTAATTTGTATTTTATTAAAAAATGAATTCAAGCAGTGACAGTGAAAGTATAGAATTAACTCCCGAAAGCATTAGAAATAGTGCAAGAAATGCAGCGCAAATAATTTAACAATAAAGTATGAAGCTCCTTTTATTTTCTCATAGGGGGTGATGAAAAGTAGAGTGTATCACTCGGGCGCAAAATATATTTTTGGCTCGGGCGACGTACTTTGAATCCCTCGCTACGTTCGGGATTCTATTTAAGAATCCCTCGCAAAGCTCGGGATTCTACTCTAGAATCCCTCACTTCGCTCTGGATTCAAAAAACGCCCTCGCCGTAAAAATATTACTTTGCGCCGTTGTAATACAATCTACTATTATTGTCGTTGCTTTATTAGATTTGAAGATAAGGTAAAAACTTCTGGTTTTTAAATATGTATCTACACAGCGTATGTTACCTAAACTATCGCGACCAATAAATACTCTTTGAATTCATAATAATGTACTTTCTTAGTTTATATAAAAAATCACTGACTTCAGTGCCATGGGGAGCACGTTGGTCCCAATAGTCAATCGTAGAGGACAGTAGTCACGGGAGATAGTGGTAAAAATTAAAAAAAAAACTACTATTCAGGCCAACGGTATTACGTTATTCAGTTACTAAATTGTAGAGTCTGTTATGAGGTCTGAATCCGATTAGGAGGGCCCAAACATGATTGGAAAAAGGTGCAGGAATTTACTACTTGCGGAAGTTAATTAAGAGCTAAAAAAATGTTTGTTAACAAACAAATCAATTTATTCTTACTACTGCACAACTTTATTCTTATCCAAAAATAAGATACAGTTCGACAATTTAATCACAAAGCACAGAAGCCGTACTGTAAATCCACCAGGAAAATGAACAAACGGCACCAATTTTCAAAATCGCAGTACATATTGTATTATATCTTTTATCCTTTAGTCCGAGCATCAAATGCATCCTTAGAAAATAAGCGACTACAATACCGTATTACACAAGAACCTATGTTGGAAAAATGTTCGTTCACGGAATTGAATTTCACTTTGAAACGGGCTCTTTGTTAGCGCAGGTAAGAAAACAAAGTAGTCGTAAATAAGCTGATATTTTACTATTCTGTCTTTACTGTTTGTCTGACTGTACGTGCGACGTTTTTTCTTATTTTTTTTTTATTTAATGTTGTCTATTCATAACGCTGTTTCTTTGTTGTCTTGTTCGTAACGCAGAAGGAAATAAAGTTGCGCGCAGATTTTTTAGTTATTGTTCTGGTATTAAAAATGTTGACGGCAAAATGTAATACTTTTTAAGTAGCTACTTATTGTTTCTTTTTCTAAATAGAAATCTGTTACGTTTTCAAACTTCAAAAGCACTTTATAGAGGAAACACCAAAGTAAACGATAATCAAAATGAACAACAAACTGTACCCAATAAGGCCTAAAACACATTAATTTAGATAAGAAATTTTCTACTTACAATTAACGAAACAAGGGGGTGTCTCAATCCAATTTACGCTATAATTATGACGTCATCGGAGAAGGATTTAATTAAAGACCTTCTAGAGGCCTCCGAGGTAATTGGTGTTCAATGAGTCTTTCGTAGTCCGAGCTACAAACACCGGACCGACTGATTATGTTACAGTGTATTTAAAAATCTTTGTTTCGTTCATTGGTACTGCTTTTGAGATTTTCTTGCAATTTTGTTACTGAAAATCTTTGTTAATATCGTGAAAATTATTAACCAAAGATTTTGTTAATTAATTAAATTTCATTTCAAAAACCAATTAGTCTAGCACTCTCACTAGAAGAGTTGCTTACGGCTTTTTTTATTTATAAACACACTAGAAGCGATCTTGTAAGTGGCCTTTTAAAACTTTGAAAAATTCCAACGAAGTATTAAAAAGTCTTAATTTTTAATTAGGAAAGTTTTTGTATCAAAATATGCGATACTTATCTACGCTTTGCAATTTTGAGGCAGTATTTCTAGCTAAATTTTAAAATGTTTTTTAAACCTTCTACAAATACCTTTTTTTTTGTCTTTAAATGTAAGTACTAGAAAACCGCTGTATATACTTAAAGCAAAAACAATGCCAGTATAAGTTCCCCTTTTTCAACGACACGATAAGTAGAGTAAAACCGTACTTACTCGAGTCGAGATGATAGTCCTTAGCTTCATTCAGTTACAATGTATCGTAGTTAATCACCATAGTGCAAGTAGTGGCTATACCGCAACTGGGCTGCGTCATTTCCCTCTTTATTGGTCGAGAGTTTAATGTGGGAGAGCTAAGAGTTCAAATATGAATGTTTAATAATTAATAATGTAAAATCTTAACAAAATTAAGAGGTTTTCACACGTATAATCTGTGAAGTAACTTTTCATTTACGGCCATACATTAGAAACATTCGTATGCATCTAATAAAACAAACGACAATAGTAAAAAAATAATTAACAATTGCAAAGTTTCAAATATAAATGAACAATATCCATAGATTAATTACTAAAAATATTCACAACAGCGAAATCAAACAATACGCGAAGATCGCCGAATAGCGCCCATCCTACGAACAAAAGCTTAGAGAAAAAAGAAAAAACAAAGGCATATCAATACTCGAATATTAATTAACATTTCCGCCATATTGCAGCGAATATGCAATATTTTTATTATGCGGTAGAAAACATAGAACGGGCAGTCACTTGCCTCGTGAACCTACCCTTTCTTAGCCCCGAGCACAAAGGGATGTGCTCTTGATAGTTAATTAAATTTAAATATGTGTAAGCGAACGCGATAGAGCGTGTTGGCTTCGTATTTATCTCGCTGAAACGCTGGATTAAAATACCTCCTAGATTTTTCTACTAAGTCCTCGCCTTTCGTCGTTGCATTACTTTGATGTTCATGTTACGTTATGTATTCTTGAGTTTTATTGTTTTTAAATGTAAAAAAAAAAGTTTTTTAGAATCACTTTTTTCTCTTTATTTGTCTCTATATGAAAAAGCATCAATCTACCAAAAATATAAAAGTCTCAAATATAAAAAAGCTGACTTATGCATCTGTAAAACTAAAGCCGTCAGCACCGTATATCTAAAAAAAACCGTATATCTAAAAAAAAAACACCACCGTATATCTAAAAATATAGGAAGCCTCACAGATACGTTACAATCTTAGAGATAAAGACGAAACAACACAAGCACAACACTTCATCAGAACCAAAGCAAAATTTACTTTTACTGGAAAATAGTTTACGAAATATTGAGTTACTTATTGAAAATAATTGTTCATAATGAACATTGCGCCCTATTAAAAATATGGCATGTTGTAACTCCGGGGCACTTCTGTTTTGTATGGAGCGCGAGACCTAATTAATAAATTAATCTGATACAAACAATTTTCAATTATGGGCTTAAACTGAGCTTAGCAACGTGTTATTTAAACTGGCCTTGTTTTGTTTATTTTAAATGGATATAAAGTCTTCGTATCCTCTGTGAACAGGAATATGAAAGTTCAATATGTTTTCATTTTGTGTGCATTTTACTCTCATGTTTTTTACAATAAAAATCTCTTTATCTAACTAGGTATATCGTTAACGTGTCTAAGGTCGAAATTGGGGCAAGCCTTGCTAAGTTCTATAATTGTAAAAAAACATGTCGCTTTGACACTCTTCCAATGGCTTTTAATCTGTATATTGCTGATGCTTATATTACGAGATTCATGGTGCAAGCCAGGCTTTGAGGATTAAATGTTATGATGGACGCAGCGCTAATATGCGGTACTTATGATGCTATTCACCAATGTTACTAGAGGCGTATACTAATCAATTCCAAATATTTACATTATTTACCTATATTTGTCAATTAAGATACGCTAACTGGCAACTCAAACGCAAAGCGAATTATTAGCTAAACATAACTTCAAGAAAAGTACCTACAAGCACCAAAAACCCAGTATCGCCATGTAAACAAAAGTGAAAAAAAAAGTGTCCTCCACTACAATAGAAGCAGGAACTCCACAAACAGCACGCCCTTTGCATATGTTAATTTAAAGCATTTAATTCGAAACTGCACAAGAAAAACATTGGGAGGTTTGTGTGAACCAACGTACAAAGGTGGCAAAGTAAAAATCTACATTGAGTCCTTGTTGCATAGTGGAGTGGCTTTGAACAGTGGCCAGTCGCCTGGAAAATGTTACACATATATACTGATATAAACCCTTATATCTCTTAGGATGAAACTTACGGTGTGATATTTTCTAAAGGTAAGAGAGAACTGAGTTAAAATCACTTTTAGAATTTCATAATGCGGTTTTGCCTGCACTGCAGTGAAACTGTTTGCACTGCAAGCTATAAGTTAACTACTCTCGGTTGCTCTAAGGAAAAAATATTTGAAAATCGTCAAAAGCGCCTAAGTTGCTAAGTCAATACATAGTCATTGTTCTTTGATTCATTGTGCTTATTGCGATAGAAACCGAAAGACTAAAAAAAACATTAAAACTTTTAAATAGTAATTCTTCCCGATGTTGTACCGCTATTATTAACATTTATGTTTGTTACTCTTGTAAGTGAATATTGTAAATTCTTTTAGAGAAATAAATATTCTTGTAACCGAACTTTTAGGCTAATATTGTTTTATCGATTTATTTTAACAGGTAAGGAGAAAAATATTTTAATCTCAAAGAACTACCAAAACGCGAGATATAATCGCATACTATGTTCCGACCTACAACCGCCATACAATATTAATAAGCAAGCAAAGGCTTATTATTTCGGTCCCGTTTCACCCTTACTACAAAACCCAGCAAAGCAATTAATAATTTAACAAAACTGTAAAAGAATAAACACTCAACTCGAAGCCATTTAAAGCCATCACGATTCAGTGACATTTACATTGTGATTGATAAAATGTTTAAGACCACCTTAACCCTTTTGAATTAACAAAGTCGTTACATTTAATTTATTCTATTGTTTGGACAGGCGACAATCTATTGGCTATAAAACTTCATCGAAAAATGAACTGTAACGACATGAATTTTAAAAGCACCTGGCGTGCGAATAAACGAACTATATTTAAATTAAAACAATTAAACTTGATAGTTTTCCGCTTTATTGACTTTTTATGGTTACATATTGTAAATAAAGTGCAATCGAATTCTGTGTACCGAAAGAGCATTGCACCGTATAAGCCCCACCGCAGTTAAACAGCGGACCAATAAAAAGCTATTATTGAAAATTCAAGTGTAATGCACCGTTAATTACTACGCTATAATTAATTTTGTCAAACAATTAATTTGAACAATTGATTTTAACTGATTATTGGATTGTTAACGAATGACCTGTGGGCCAGCGGAGAATGTTTCGCATATTACGATGTGGAAAATATACAAGTTTTTGCCTTCGTCTTTTTTGTTCACACTCCTGTTTTTGAAACGCTCTACAAATCACTAAACACATTGATGCTAAACGTATTCATACAAAAATACATCAATATATTAATTACTACTTAAAAACATTACAGGAATCCAGTGAAGTTTTAATATTTACTTAGGTATTTAACAGTTGCGATCAATAAACTTTACTTAGCGTGCATTTTGGCTTAGCTAGTAGTTCTTATATTTTTGGCACTCGTGAGTGATAGTGGCAGTATTGATGTTTAGTATAAGTGTGAGTGAGTAACGTCTTTCTTAATATATGTATAAAAAAGTGCATATTAATTTTCACTTCAGTCCAGGTCAAATATTTAATACACTAGCAATGCACGCCTTTTTTACTCATCGCATAACGCTTCATATTCCCGTTTATATTAGCACTAAACAATTTAAGGTATCAAAATTAAGATGCAACACTAAAAGCAGGTAAAATATTTAATTAAGTTCAACAAGCATTCTGTCTCAACGTTTACATTGCTAAGTTCCTTACACAATGAAGACTGGACCTCAAAATGTAATCTATTGGGCAAAGTTTAGAGGGCAACCGTCAGACAAGCTCTTTGGCAAGACACGCTGAAACTGTATCGGTTGTCTTAAGATATTTCAATAGATACGCGGATGTGGTTAACAAAACGCGCGACGTGGCGTGTCTGGACTAAATCTTACCCAATTGTTACGACTGATGTTGTATCCGACCTGACAATTTACAATTCTTGTCATTCTAATGTTGTATTATAATATCAAAATGACTAGAATTGCGATACTACTATTATTAACAACATTTCAGATTGAAACTGCATATCAAATGCAGGCCAATTTGTGGTTTCGTATCAATTAATTTCCCTGGCACAAGCATCATTATTTTAGCGAAATAATAACATCTCGGATTTGCAAAGTAATTATTGTTATAGTGAAGGCAATTGCAGTAACTAGGGGCCTCGGGTAGCGCTGTTATTAGGAAATATGTTTGAGGATCAAATTCGCTGACAGGCTAGATTCACTGGAACCTAGAACCACGATACCGATGTAAGTTTATCTGAAACTTTAATTCGAACTGAACTGCGATGAAGCGATTATATTCGGTATTTTCGGCAAATAAAATGTTTTATAAAGATGTGAGATATGAAATAAATAATTATTATTGTTATCTTATCTCCTTTAAAAAAAATTTATAACACTAGATTTTTTTTTCTGTATACTGTTAGGAATATCTAAACATCGGATTTACAAATATTCCGATTCGGAACAAGCATCTGTAGTACCTCAACATTTATGTATTCTAAGAAAAAAAAATATGATTACTATAATATAGAAATATTTTAAGGTTCATTTATTTATTTATTTACACTTTATGCACAAAATTCATGTACAGAGGCGGACTTAATGCCTTAGGCATTCTCTACCAGTCAACCATCGTTCCCATATTATTTTTCAATAACTGATATTGTGCTATGTAATTAACAAAAATTTTAATAGTCGTATTTAATTTGCACGTCAAAAAGCCCAAAACATTTCTGCAGTAGACGAATAAGCAAAAACGGCAATGAAATTAACGTCATTTATTTGTCATATTCCACGTCCATCCTTTACATAATTTATATGAAGCGCAAGTGGGTGGTTCTTTTAATAAAAACAAAAGACTGGCTTGGCTAACTCTTAAAGGTAAATTAATTAAACCAGCGCTGAAGCTTGCATGTTATTCCACTAAAAAGGTACCACGTCTTTCATGTAAATATTACCAAAGCATAATTTATATTAAACTTATTAAACTCTTGTCTAATGCTCTTGGGATTTGTTTGAGATTTGTTCTTCAGATTAAGATAATAAAAGGTTAAACATTTCTCTAGAAATAACGTTATTACATTTTTGTTCATGTGTACACATTTTTTAATATAGTCGTAATTCTTTGGATGTCTTTTGATTTTTTACGTCGCCGGCGCCGTTTTGGGTACCGTCGCGATTTCGACCTGTGTTTGGCCCCTGAAACAATCTTTGCATGGAAATAAACATGTTGTTGTTATGTGAACAGTAACTACTGCGTCTAGAATAGTGAAATTTGCTTATTAGTTTCTATTTATGGCGCAAAGCCGTACTAGAAAATGTTTTTAGAAATTAACAATATTTAATATTATTAAGCCTTTATTGCTGAAACTAAACACTACAACAAACGAAACTAAACAAATTAATGTAACTTATAAACTAACACATCAGTTTTTCCGGTTTAGTGATCAGCGTGTCCTGTGACACATAGGCCTCTTCCAGCTGTTTCCACTTTTCTCTGTCTTTAGCTTTTCTTGACCATGTAGCCTCTCCGATTTTTCTAATATCATCCATCCATCTTTTTGCCTGCCTGCCTCTTCTCCTTTTACCATCTCGTGGGTGCCACTCCGTTATGATTTTCGTCCATTTTGTTCTGCTGTCCCTTGTCATATGACCTGTCCATCTCCATTTCAACTGTCTTACTTTCTTAATTATATCTTCCACGTTGGTTATGGATCGTATAGCTTCTGATCTTATGCGATCCTTTTTGGTAACGCCTATCATGCTTCTTTCCATACCCCTTTGACACGTTCTGAGTTTTAGAAGATGTTTTTGACTCAGTGCCCAAGTTTGGCATCCATATGTCAAGCATGGTAAGACACAGGAGTTGAATACTTTTTTCTTCGCTGCCATGGGGAAGTGTTCACTTTTGAGTATCTCCTTCAGAGACCAATATCTATTCCATGCACTAGCTACTCTTCTTTCTATTTCCATGTCTGGTTGGTTACTGAATGCAATTAGTTGTCCTAGGTAAGGATAGGTTCTCACGTATTCAATATTTGCATCACCCAGTGTTATAGCTATTTCTTCTCTGTTTGTCATCACTTTTGTTTTTGATCCATTCATAGTGAGACCTACTTTTCTGCTTGCCTCTGCTAGCTGTTGCATCATAAGTTGGAGAGTATTAGCGTTGTCTGTGATTAGGACTAGGTCGTCCGCGAATCTTAAATGACTGAGTTTTTTGCCGTCTATATTTATACCAAGTTCTTCCCACTCCAGACCCCTGAACACACTTTCCAAAATTGCAGAGAAAAGTTTTGGTGATAACGGGTCTCCTTGCCTTACACCTTTAGCTATTTGGAATTCTTCACCAATTGTTTCTAATTTTATTTGTGCCGTGCTTTTCTCATATATATTTTTTATAATACGTATATATTTTTTAGGAACTCCTTGCTCAACTAAAGCCCTCCAAAGTGAATCATGATATATTGAGTCAAATGCTTTGCTATAATCCACAAATGCTATATATAATGTCTTACCATACTCTGCACATTTTTCTATTAACTGATTAAGGACATGCATGTGATCGATAGTAGAAAATCCAGCTCTAAATCCTGCTTGCTCCATTGGTTGCTGTAGGTCTAATAGTCCTGTAAGTCTGTTTAAGATCAGTTTAGAGAAGACCTTGTAAATGTTTGACATTAAACTTATTGGTCTATAGTTTTCAATGTTGTCCCTTTCTCCTTTTTTGTGTAATAGTATGATTGTACTCTTAGTCCATTGCGACGGTATAAACTCTGTTCTTAAGATGGTATTATACATGTCTGTGAGTTTCCTTAGATTTTCAGGTATAGTTATTGAAATTTTTAGCATCTCATTTGTTATCTGATCTGGCCCAGGTGCTTTATCGTTCTTTTGACTCTGTATTGCTTTTTCTATTTCTGATTGTAGGAAATCTGGTACATCTTCTATCTCATTGTCTTCAAGAATTATAGTTGCTTTCTTATTGGTAATTGGTTCTGCTGCATATAGTGTCCTGTAGAAATCTGTTTCTATTTGGATTATGTTTTTTCTTTTTGTCTCCTGCTTGCCGATTTTATTTTTAATGTTTGGTATCCATTTTCTTGACTCTTCGAGTTCTTTTAAAGCTTTTTTGACTCCTCCTGTCTTTTTTATATGGTAGTTGATAACGTTTATCCTTCTTTTAGTTCTGTCTTTCTTAATACTGTTGCTTATTTTTTTACTTATTTCGGAGATGGCTTTTAGATTACGTTTGTCTTTATTCAATTTAAAAAGTAGCTTTCTTTCTTCTATTAGAGTTTTAGTTTTGTTTTCTGTATAATTTGTCTTTGCTTTCATCAATTTATTGTGTGATAGCCCGAATATTTTGTTTATTTCATTATCATATTTATCAACTATCATGTTTTTTGCCTCTGTTTGATGTTTTATAATATTAGTTGCGACGTTAAATTTATTTCTACTTTTTTTAGGTTCTGCACTATTTATTACTGCTCGAACCATTCTATGGTTGGTGTTAAAATTAAATTGGCTAAGAATGTTTACGTTTTGAAAAGTTTTTCTATTGTTAGTTGCTATGTAATCTATTTCATTTTTGTACGATCCATCAGGGGATTGCCATGTCCATTTTTTCTTTGTATTTTTGTTGAAGAAGCTATTCATAAATGCAAGGTTGTTTTCAAAGGCCATGTTGATCATCCTCTCTCCATTTTTGCTTCTTCTGCCAAAACCGAATTTGCCAATTACATTTTCTTCTCCAGTTCGCTGCGTTCCTATTCTGCCATTAAAATCTCCTATTACCATAACATTCTTGTGCGTTTCTTGTAGGACTGATGACAACTGGTCGTAGAAGAGGTCTTTGGTCGATTCATCATGTTGTTCAGTGGGAGCATAAACTTGAATAATTGACCATTTATTTTTGTACCCTGGCAGATGCATATTAAGTACAGCTATTCTCTCTGATACGCCCTTAAAGTCTTCTATATTTGTTTCTAGATACTTTTTAACCATAAAACCAACTCCATAGCTTCCTTTTGTTTCGCCTTTATAATACAAAATGTAATCTTTATGGTCTTCGATGCTTTCTCCTAACCTTCTAACTTCGCTCAAACCTAGTACGTCCCATTTAATATTTGAGAGTGCTAATTCTAATTCGGTTAGTCTCTCTTGAGTTCTCAGCGTAAGGCAGTTTAGAGTGGCAATATAGAGTTTTCTTTTCTTATTTGTTTTTACTCTTGTTTTTATACTGAAGCCATTGTTACTTTCTGGCGTTTCAGCTGGAAGGGATTGGTCGCTATCCCCCACGGGGACCAGCCGGCTTGGGGGAGGTATAATGATTTTAGTTCTTTCGTTAGGTACTTTTTCTTTATTTGTTCTGATCTTCCGGTTACCGATGTGTGTTAATGGCTATTCTTTATTTAATTCTGATGTCGAGTGAGATCTATTTCTGTACATTCTTTCGAAGGCGTTAATTTTATTGATTTTTGGTCGGCCATTTTCGTTACTTTTATTTTGCACCGAAGTATATCAGTGTTGCCAATACTGAAACGTAAAATTGCCCGAGATGGACGACCAAATGCAACTATTATTTTCAAATCTAAAACTAGAGATGGAAAAACAAACAACAATATTAAAGGATTCCATCAGAGAAGAAATAGACCAGAAATTGAAGCCTTTAGTGGAAGAAAACCTGTTTTTAAAGAATGAAGTGGAGAAATTAAATGAGAAGGTAAAACATCTTGAAGCTGGGAAAAGGGAGAATAATTTGATTTTCTACGGCTTTAAGGAGTCTACAGACAAAAATATAAACACGATTGAATTGATAACAAAAACTCTAAACGATTCTGGTATTGAAATAAACAAGCAAGACATTAACAAAGCGTTTAAAATTGGAAAGCCAAACGGAGAAGCAAGGCCAATTTTAGTTAACATCTTGAACGCATGGAAGAGGAACGAAATTTTGAAAAACAAAAGTAGGCTGCCTAAAAATATATTTGTTAATGAAGATTTTAGCAAAGAAGTTTTAGAAAAGCGAAGAGCACTCATGCCCCAATTGAAAGAAGAAAGAAAAAAGGGACGCATAGCATACATAAAATACGACAAGCTGATTGTAAAAGAAAAAGAAGGTGATGTACGAGACAAGCGAAAAAGAGAACAATCTGACTCTCCAAGTAAAAGTAACGAATATTTAATATAATATAATGCAATAATAGATAAAAAATTTAATTTAAAGTAGTCGGGTGAACTAGTAAGAAACAACTAGTAAGAAGTAGCGTCAATAATTAAATTAGAAGGCAGGACAAATAGTAACATAAATTCCGATTACCAAAACAAATCTTGCATCTCAACAATCCAGAGTAACCCTCATCATCCAGTTCGTTATAAAGTCAGTTAATCACGTATGTAACCAAAATCCCTCGATCTATCGCAATCCTACCCTGAATTTCGCATAAGAAGGCATGCGAGTAATTTGGCTGCGAAATCGACTGCCTATCTCCTATTGGTTTCATCCTTAATTTAATTCTAAAGAGACGTATCGACGAGGCCAACGAACCATAAAGACGTATGTAGTCGTAAGAAAGACCCTAGTATATTGATAGAAGCTATTCTGGTCGCATGCCTCATTGACTTGGCGAGACCTCTCCATTTTATTATGTAACGAATTGGATAATTTTGTGGAGAAGTCCTTTTGTAATTTTGATTGGTGTTTCATTGTTGCGTGGAGAGGTGATGAAACATCAGGAATGGAGAAGGCATGTCCTGTATTGTAACTATTTGACGGACTTCAGGAATATTGGCATCGAGAACATCATCTGCATAGATTTAATGAGCTAGTGTTTAGTAATGGTTCCTTTAGAGTACAATTTATGTTATGAAAATCAATTAGTTTGGCAGGTAAACCAATTGTTTGATAGCTTCTCCTAGGCGCCTTTTGACCTAATTTTCAATCTTCGCATAACTTTTAATGTCAGTAGCAGCACCTTTGAATAGAAAATATGTTTATGCCACAGTGGTTGAGCGATCGGCTGCTGTGTTCCGTGTATGCGGGTCGACTATCGGGCAAGATAAGTATTTAGCTTTCGGGTGTTTCATTAAGTTAAGTAAGTTAAATATACGTTTGTAAACGCACCCCGATTTTATGGGCCGAATGTCTAATACAAAAATAATGTATTTGTTTTTGAGATTAAATTATCTAACAGTATTCAAATCGGATCTTAATTGAATCAGGCCAAAGTGCAGCTTACAAAAATGGGTAAACGTTCTGAAACGATAAGATACAAAGGAAACAATATTTCTGCTTGATTACATTACAAAGTAATGTTGGCTACCGACTGTTTGAGATAAAAAGCCTTGGAACCAATTTTGCATAATAACTTAACGTGACAAACGTAATTGGGCTCTGTTTTCTATTTGGTCCGCTTTTATCCTGTACGAAAATGTGGGGAAATGATAAGAATCAACAAGTATTAGATAGGTAGGTCTGCATTATTTTGTTTGTTCCATTATTATCTTTGCATTGATTCGTCGAACGTTTGTTGATCAAACGATTATTCGGATAAAAAGTTTTGTAAAAGAACTCCGTATAATCGCCTATAATTTTATTTTTTCAGTATTTGAAATCAAAGTTTACTTAGATGACTGGCCGGTTTGATTCTGTATCAAAATACAGAAACCTTTTTCCCTTTATTTAGTCTTTATTTTTACTATAAATCTGTACCTGTACAATAAATATATATTTTTTATAATTCTGGCTATCGTATACAGAAAGATTTTTCTTAATCCTACTCGTAGATCTATAGATTTTCAAACATTTAAGATTTGTATAAATAAATATAAATTGACAATTCTGCAATTAATAAAATTCAAAACACCTAAAACAAATAAGTACAAATGATCTCCTTGTAAACAAAACTACAGCTCCACTACTGTCAGAGCGAGTTCACAAGAATATATTTAATTTATTTTTATTCGGTAGAAGCTCGACCGTTCTCCTAGACGACTGGAAGTTAACTAAGTATCTTGCCAACGACATCACGAAGGCAAGCTTAGTCTTGGCCAAGTCCTGGCCAAGTCTCCAGTGGTTCGAAGCAAGCCGTTGTTTCACGAACGTTGAAATAATAATTTGCTGTTATTGAGGTGGGAATTATTAAAGCGCTGTTTTTTTAGTGTGGTATTATTTTGTAGTGCAGTTGTAATGACTCGTGTGGTACGGGATTATGTTATTTGAATAATTGATGTGTGTTGTACCAATGATTATGGAATTATATTGTTGTTTGTGTAACAAACCTATCTATGGTCACGATACAGCCATGAGTGAGTCGAACTCGCACTTTTAGAGGTCCGATCTTTTAGATCTTTTTGTAATCTACAAGCTAGATAGCTAAAATTTCAGAACTCAGAATTTTAACTTCTTGTCTACTTGCTCTTGTTTTGGAGATAAAGGTGGGAAGACAGCGGTCTAGAGGGACAAAGAGACACACGACTAATTCCACAAGGGTTTCATTTTTCATTCGAAAGTTCAGACCCCAACAATCACAAGAATGCAGATATTGGGTAATTATGTCTTGAATGTGAATTTACGACGGGAAGATGATATTGAGAGGAACCTAACTTACAAGTTAATGACAGCAACTTGGCCGATATCTAGATAGATATCATCGCAATTATAACGACGGATTAGCCAGCCCAACTGAATATATTGACTTGAAATGAGGATATAGATTTATTATTAGGATTATAACGGTGAACTTTCGTATTACCTTTCCTTTAATAAATCCGACTTCAGTTAAACAAAGCCGTAATCTATATATATAAAACAAAGTCGGGTTTGTTACAACACTTATAACTCGAGATCGGCTAGACCAATTTTCATGGTTTTTGGTTCGTTGGATTTGTCCCCGCCCCGAATAGCAGAATACATCTTAATAATAATGAGAAATCGACGAGAACATAATTATAAAAGATGAATCATTTTCCCCTATAGTTAATTCTAAATTCAATTAAAGATTGAAAACTTAATAGAACAATAGTACTAGGAGCGCAGTAATGTGAAGTGATAATGTGAGAAAATTTAAAATACTGAGATACTTATATACTTAAATCAATCAAAAGTAACAGGCGCGCAGTTGTGTGATGTGGTTAATTAGAAAATGTGAGCGCAATTTTAAGAAAATATATGTTTATGAACTTAAATAATATCCATCCATACTAATATTATAAATGGGAAAGTGTGTCTGTCTTTCTGTCTGTTTGTCTTTCTTTCACGGCAAAACGGAGCGACGAATTGACGTGATTTTTTAAGTGGACATAGTTGAAGGGATGGAGAGTAACATAGGCTACTTTTTGTCTCTTTTTAACGCGAGCGAAGCCGCGTGCAAAAGCTAGTAAGCTTAATAAAATAAGTACGTGCAAATTAATAACCAACGCTAATATTCTATTGAAAACTAACCTATCCTTTATAGCTAAGCTCCGTTCAATACAAAATTATATTCATGATTTAGCTAAAAGCAACCGCCATTATCCGGTTTGTTAAATTTTTAATTAGAATCGGAAGTTATAACTTGTAAACCTGACATAGGTACCGGTTCAAAGTTCAACCGTAAACTTCGCATTGTTTATACAACTTGGAGTTTTGAAAGCAGGTAAGTATAAGTTTTAGAACATTGCGGTTTTAATGATCTAATATTAAAGGAACGTTGAGGGTATTAATTAAGGATTCCGTGGTGTAAGAGCGATAGAGAAATTATAGGCGCGCCTGTAAATGCGATGCTGTGTTATGGCTTCCGCGCGATGCAACTTTTGTGTTCAAATTTTAATAAGGCTTTGGATATATTAACGCGGTTTGACGTTACAATGTGTCCGCCATTACTGTAGCGCTGGTTTAATAGAATATTTATTACGCAATCTAGGTGGAAATTGGAAAATTTATAAGACTTCGTGTGTGGTTTAAGCTGGTTAAATTCCATACTCTAGATGATGTCTGAAAGATCACATTTACTTTAAACGTTTGAATGCATATGTATGAATAAATAAATAAAAATAAATAAATAAATTCTCATGTAGTCGCAACGTTGACAGGTCATTCGTTAAAAAAAGTCCTAAAAACTTATCAAAAACGCTGTCGCAGATAAAATCAAAATGTTGCCCGTTGAAAATGTAAGCGTTTTTTTCGTTGACAAGTGTCAAATTTTATTGACGTGTTGCCACCGACTAAGCCTATTTTACAGAAACCATCCACTCTGACTGCCTGGAAGCGACTAGCAAAACAGAATTATTAATGTTTGTAAGTTTGTGTTTGAGAAATACTTGAATAAATTGACATTTGAAGGACGTTTCAGATCTTTGTAGAGAATAACGGTACAGATTAAAGCTGAAAATGATTCTAAAATAGAAAGTAAAAGAGAGCTGAAAACAGGTCCATTATGTTGAAAGGTCCTTGACTCAGCATTGAAATAGAAATATCCATTTCTAAAGGTAACTACAGTCGAATCCCTGTGGACAGTGGACACAGAACCTGGATTATTTTTTATACAGAGATCAAAAGCTCTATTCACAAGTGTCTTTCGATCCGTAAAACACGTGTAGGTAGTATTTAAACGAAGAAAAAGTATTTTTAGTCTCAAGCAACTCTTTTAAAATACGTCTTCCAGTGAATAATGTATCCGTTCGAAGAATCGTCATTTATTTGCTGACACGGCAACGTTCAGTTAATCCTACTATGTCAGCTTCGCGACCTCTTTAATCCTTCTTCCCTTTTTGGTAAAACCCACCGTAGCACACTTTATTCAGATTGAACATTTTTCCTATATTTAAGTTGAGATTTTCGGCATGTTTGGATAACTGCGAGTGGTTTTGAATTCGGCTTAGAAAAACGTATGTGAGTATTTTGCCGAACATGTAAAATGTATTATGGTGTTCTCATATTAATTAAGTACAAAGTTAATGTGTGTAATATGAGCTAAGTATCTGAAACTGTGAAGAGCGAACTCACGATCAATAGGTCTTTTCATCAGATTAATAACGTCACTTAACTAAGTAGAACCCGGGCCCGGACTTGCATACTTACCATACACAAGAGCCATTCTCGGGTATCCCCAAGTTATTTGGCGCGAAACTTGTAAGCAGCTTACATTTCGTGCCCCTCCACGGGTAATATTCGCAAAATTACTCGTCTAGTCTGTCTCTGTACGTAGTTATTTGAATAATTGATGCGGTTCTCGTGAGCCCCGGCAAACATTTGCGATCC
This sequence comes from Athetis lepigone, assembly GCA_033675125.1. Lineage (NCBI taxonomy): Eukaryota > Metazoa > Arthropoda > Insecta > Lepidoptera > Noctuidae > Athetis > Athetis lepigone. Next base: position 14,590,539 of record CM066229.1, on the reverse strand, counting down.
GCAATCAAGGTCCAAGTTGCCTCTGTTACCTCAAAGCTTTCACTCGCTTGCATTTTGATGGGAGATTCTGAAAGTGTTTTGTGTGCTATGAGAAATGTAGCCTTTAATCTTATTCGTAATGGATTATTTATTCGTGAACTTGGTGCGACCGGACCGTTGTTTTTAATACACAATTTATATATATGAGTACCAGATCGACGTCAATACCTTATTTTAGCAAACAAATGTATTGCAAGAGATTTCCATTTTATTTAACCAATTCGTTGAAATAAAACTGGTCTAGCCATACGTAATGAACACAGTCGATACTGCTAAATTGTCTTCACATAAGAATTGCACTGAACAGTATTATGCTCAACCTTTGCTCAACTGTTTGCTGTAAATGCTCATTTCGACGCTCAATTTTGGATCGGACTCGGTTCCACGCAACTGGTTGATAAAGCCTTATTTGAACTGAAAATGCTCCGTGAAACGTGGTTCGACGGAAACAACGAAACATAGGAACAGATTACAAACACTACTGCTCTAAGCTAGTATTGTAAAATTTGGTTTGCAATGGACTGGAATAGATTCAAGTAATCTAAAATAGTCAAAGCTAACATTATACTTAATGGTTTGATTGCTTATAAAAGGTCTTTATGGAAGTACTGATTTAATTACTAAATGATCACGGGAGCGGAATAATAAGTAACCAAAATGTGGTTGAACATTTTGATAAAATATTTTGGAAATATTATATACGAGTAGAAAATCTTACAAGAATGTATAAAACTTCGTTACGTTTACTTTAATAGTCTCAAATGTTTAATTTATTAACAATATAACTTTCTAATTGGGTAATATTAAATTTACTTGGAATAATTTAGTGTACCTAATGATACATTTTAGGTTACTCGTTGTGGAGTTAATTACGAATATTTGGTCTTTAAATTTAGTATATTAGAAATAATCGTACGTCGGAAATAAAGTCTTACTTTATGTTCATTTTAATCTATAACTTTTCCAATAGATAAATATTTTAATCTCAATATTCATGCGTTTTACACTGCTGAAAATCCATAGGTATTATAAATGCGCTGGCCTCGCAAAAACTAGGTACTAAACGAATTTCAATGTAGGTATGGGTGGTTGCGGAATGTTTATAATAGTTACCGTGACCCTGGAACATAAAGGGCAATCGAAGGAACATGAGTGGGTTTTAGTCAGTAAGAGTCTGACACGCCCTCCCGCCGCAACCAGGACGGGAGCAGTCATTGGATGATTTCCCACTCACCAAAAAAAAAATGTAGATATGGGTAAAGAGTAAGCTTAAAAAGGTGAAAAAAAAACGATTGCACCACAAAAAATACCACTATTGCATGCATTTGCTATAAACAAACTTTTACTCAAACCAACTCGAAAGCAAAGGCGAGCTTAAACAATTCTTGTTACAAGTAATTAGGGTCTATTTATTAATGTAACGTTTTCCTACTCCGTAACGTTACGTCGGTGTACGTCAACGTCCATTTCGTTCATGACGTCACTCTGACACGAGCACAACGGGTAACTACAGTTTATTAGCAACGGGCTACATGGGATTACGTTACAATGTAGCAGTTTGCTGTATTTACTGCTGTTTTGTAAGCACCGCCCTTTTTGTCGGACTAATTAAAGGGGGGAATGAAATGGTTGAATGGAATTGACAGATATTGCTATGGGTTTTTTAAAAAACGTTATTAATTACGGAACTTAAAATTTCACGAATGTAACCTCATCTTATCACGACTGAAGCATGCTTTAAGTGATGTGCATCATGTATCACTGATATTATCGCGGTCTGCGTAATGGCAGCAGATTTTTGGATATTGTTTATTTTTCTGCATGTCGGTCATGCTTAACATCTTGCGTATCTGTGGGAATGTATCATCTTTAAAAAATATATTGTTGAACCTTCTTATGCCGTCCGTGATCATAACATAAAAATAAGTCTGCCTATAAAGACCAATTTACCATTACAGACTGCACCCCTGGTCAAGCATTCTTTTAGACAAATCAAAATTCGTATATTCATAGTTCTAGTGTCTATGAAAACTACAACCATTATCTAGTATTACTTCTCAAATATCCATTAACCAATACACAGGTAAAGCCATTACCTGCAGATAGAGCAGAAAATTTACAGAACGTACGTAATCCTTATGTGTTCCTCTTGCATCGCCAAACCATGCATTTGGTTGTAGCACAGTACCCAACAGTTAACTGAATTCCAACCAAAATGACCACTTTTAGCACACGTACGGGTATCGTAATGCATTGTGGTCGTTCTACGGTTACATGCTGTCTATTCAACTGAAATAATTCGATGAACCTGATAAACGGAAGAATTTTACTTGTTTCGGCTGTAAACCGCATGGTATTTTAATTGGTCTGTTTTGCAAACAGGTATTGGATATTTGACACGTAATTATAATGGTTGTCGATTATTTTGCGGGGTTTTGGATAATTATGTCAAATGATTTCAGTAGCTATGTTGTTGGAAAATAACTATAAGATCTATTAACACTTACATCATAAACTAGCTGTGAATAAAAGATCTGCCAAAGACAGTTGTTATGGGTAGTCAGACGCCAGAAAATATGACAGTCTAACCAAGCCTAAGTTAGAGGAATCATGTTACTCAATAACTCGGTTGTGATAAGCAGTTACTTCTAATAAAACACTGTTATTCAACTGGACCCAGTTAGTCTAAATGCAGTGTCTTAATATAATTAAAAAACAGCTGGTATATGACCACACTTTACAATTATTACTTCAAAAACAGTCAATATACAGAGCTGATGAAAGTGGCCGTCAAAAACACATTGCATCACATGACACTTCATCTGACACTCCATTTTCCACCTAATTTTGACCTAGAAGACAGTGAGTATCCCCCAGACGTGACAATAAACTTGTACCATTAATTCAAACTCCTCTCCGCAGTTTACAAAGCCCAATAGAATTTAAATGGCTTGAAATAAAAAGCGGGTACGACAGACGTTCCTAAACACAGTTTAGAAGGCACCGAGACGTCGCAAACGTGTGACGCATACCAGATTCAAGCAACAAGTGACATTGGCCTTTTATCTCGACAATCCGTCTTGGGGAAAATGTTGGGTAATTGAAATAGAAGAATATGTGATTTTTGGGTACGAATACTCGTTTTAAATTGACCGTCTGGTTGAAGAGGTGTTTGTTCGTTTTTTGATTTGACTTCGACTTTTGAACTTTTATTTCGGCAGTCAGTATTGGGGACAATTATGTGTAGAGTAAGAATATTCGAATTTTGGGTACCATTACAAATTCTATTTATGTATTTCTAGTTAGTTGTGTTTCGTTAGTATCGAACAAAAGAGTTGATGTGTGTTATGTGTTCTTAACATTTTGACTTCATTTTTAACCGACTTCAAAAAAGGAGGAGGTTTCTCAATTCGACCGTATATATGCTTTTTTTTTATGTTTGTTCGCGGATAACTTCGTCGTTTATGAACCGATTTGGATGATTCTTTTTTTGTTGGAAAGAAGACATTTCCAAGATGGTCCTTTCATAAGAAAATCAGGGTTTGAAGGTAGCAGACCAGAGAAATCGAGGGGAACTTTTAAAAATCGTAGGGGCGACTAGTGCGTTTGTAAATTTTTCATTAAGTATTTTATTATAGCACTACAATTTATTAAAGATCTGGAGTAGATCTGATGATGGAGCCGAGAGACAGTCGAGGGAACTCCTCAACAATGCACAGCAGCTACCTTGTGTTTGGGCTTGATTAATTTGTATTGATAAGAACTTTACACCTAGATGGGTTGTGACTGTATTAGGGGTCTGATGATGAAGACGAAGGATAGTTCAGGGAACTCTTCAACGGTTTACAGTAGCTACCTTGTGTTTGGACTTAATTCATTTAAATTGATGAGAACTTCGCACCCATATGGGTTGTAATGAAGGTCTGCAGTAGATCTGATGATGGAAACCATATACAGTCGAGGGAATTCTTCAACGATTTACAGCATTGAAGTGTAACATAGGACAACAACTACCTACTCATCATGCTGATGCGTCAATCAATGAAAATGAAGAGATGACACTAAAAAGTAAAAAATAAAAAACTTTTTTCAAAAAAATAATAACCGCCTTCAAAAACTACCAAAATTTCGGAAGTCGGTGGCTTCTCTTCTGCCAATTAATTTGTGTTGCCACAGACTTCCGAAATTTTGGTTATTTTTGTGTTTTTAGTTTTTGAAGGCGGTTATTATTTTTTCTTTTGTTATTATTTGTTCTTAACATTTTGACTTCATTTTAACTTTTGGCTTACAAAACAGCCTTGTGGAAAATGACAGAATGTTAATTTAAAACTTTTATTCATACATGCATTTTAAATTAGTTCGATAATATAATTTAGTCATACATTTATAAATTGTGAGTCGGTAAACAATGACTAGACTTTGACTTTTGACCTTTTGTCTCGACCGTCGGTGTTAGAATTTTTTTAGTGTAATTAAAATAGAACATAAACTATTTGGGTATGTATACAGATTTTGAATTAGTTCAATATAATCTCATTTTAGTTCGATAGTATCGAATAGTATATTTAATATGTGGATTATTTGGTCATTAAATATTGAAGTTCTTGGACGGAACATTCGCTTAAGTAGTCCTCTCTGCCTTTCAATGTAAATCCTCCTTTTCGCTCGATTCTAGGAATATTAATTTAACTGATATTTATGCCTTTCCTGCTGGTCTTGAAAGCTTTCTATGTACCTATTCATTACATAGTAAATGCCCGGTATCTTGGTGAAAGCTTATAATTATATAAGATGTAGTTTACTGGCATGTTTTTGTTTCTTATTAATTGCAGTTCGTATAAAATTTTGAAAGAAAAGTTACTACGAGAATTTGTTATAAGATGTTGTTTATCGGCAGTTAACAATGTTGTCATTGGGAGATTTTTGAGGTACCAAGAAAAGAATCAATTGACTAATAGTAGATAATTAAAAGAGTCATAAAGAGGCCGATGTTTACCTGTGCAAAAGTAGATATATAGGCTCGTATTTAACCATCAAATTCGTGAAACCCATTTGCAACCACCATACATTACATACATTAGGGAAAAGAACAGACTGATATTAGTATTCTGAAACGCAAACGATATCAAGACGTCTCAAATATAACGTATCATCTAATGCGTCGCAGTCTAATGCATCAGACTGTTGGATGCATCGCGATTATTCCGCCATTTAAGGGTACGTCGTACTAACAGCGGGAGCGGAGTGGAGTAAAGCGAGAAAGATGAATTTCGTATGACGTCTTTAGACCTGGGGCATAATTCCAAGAAATTTGAGACTCGTAAAAGGTACCGCCCCCAAGTCAGGCCCGCTCCGCCTTCCCTATGACGCGTACTCTTCGGAACATTTGGAGAATACTCTGTTGCTCGTTAGGTTGGCTGCCATGCCTTAGCCGCCATGATAAATACGTTTTTAAACTTATTATTAATGTTACTTTTCCAATTCAAAATTCTGTACGATTTATCTTAAATGTTTTAAAGTTCTGTCAATGTTTAGAGTGGAATTGAGTATTTCAAATTTTCAATGAGTTGTTAACTTTGTTTTTGTAGGTGGATACGATTCGGTTTAATTAAAACAATTGGAGCGTACCATGACGGATGGAAACCATATTTGGAAATCAAATTGTGATAATTAATCAATTTTCCCTATGGTGTGTTATTCTAGAATGTTTCCGTTTCCAGTAATTTTGTAGAGAATTAATATTCACATCTAATTTTCATGAAAAAGTCAGATCTCCAAATTTCTAAAGCGGTTTGAGAAGTGACACTTATGATCGACTTATCAACATTTCCACTACGTTACGTATATACGTTATCTCTTTATCTGGTTATACTACACAAACTATTTACCCCGTTATTAATATTTTGTTGAAACAGCCAAACTGTACGGATTTCATGTTTTGGAAATAATAAGTACACAGTTACAGCTATCGATTTCCGCCTGCCTCAGATACTTTCAGGGTCAACGGTCATGGTTTAAAATACTAAGTATTAGGGCAGTTTCAGAGGTCTGTAACTACCCTCTACATTGTTACATTTCGCATAGAGCATTGCTCCTAACATCTATTAATAAGTTGTAAAATTTTAAGCGAGCCGCGTCATTTTATTGTTTGATAGCCAGGAAAGCAGGCAACCTCGTGATTTTAACGAAAATAGAGAAAAAATAATTTAGTTCTTTTACCACAAAATTAGTGAAAAGCTTTAACGCTATGGGGACTATCTGCACCGTCAATTTCAATGGTTAAGAGGTAGTTTACTAAGTTCAGTTATGGTCGTACGACCATAACTGAACTTAGTAAACTACCTCTACGCCGTTGACGTCGCCAAAAATCTTTCGGATAATCCATAGAATTATATTAAAGACTCGGATTACGAGGGTGTATGACGTGATTACGACAATAGCTACTTAAACTGAACGAGTACATCTCATTTGACATGAATTGTTTGACTTGAAAAGGCTATCTGCGCGATGACTGTCATTTTTGACCATAAGCGCAACCGTGTGACCACTTAAATGAATATTTGCCGATATTCAGCCGGAATCCAACGAGTTTTAGCGCCATTTCGTTACCATGGACAAATCATGAATCCATCACAACACACTAGAGACTGGGAACAATCGAGACAATAGGTTTTCTCCGGACAAACGTACACCAAAGAGGATTAAGGTGACTATGTCAGTCAATAAAAGGGCAAAAGCACCAAGTTTTTTTGGGAAACACGCAGTGTCATCCACATTGATTACTTTAGAAAGGGTCAAACGATTACTGGCAAATGTATTACAGAACTTTTGAATACATTCGATTTAGATTAGATGCTGAAATAACGTCGTCCAGAATATTCTCTGGAGTTAGACTACTGCAACTGTTTTCTGTTTCCAAATCTGATGAAATGGTGGGTGGTACGAAATTTGAGTCGCATGAAGAGGTAAAATTTTCAGTTTTGGTGTTCGTAAGTAAAAGCCATGGCTAGTGTCACTTAAACTTTTTTATATCTCGTTTTATAAATTACATACAGACACAAAACAACCAATCATGCTCATCAAACAATTTTTTTACCGGGTGGGAATTTACGACCTCCGGCTTAGTAGTCGAGGTGAGATATTAGATAACAAAACATCACTACGAATAATCACTCCCTCAAAGCTTATCATCCCTAATACCTACTAGCTGAAAACTTAAGGCGAAGTACAGACAAGCACTTACTATAACGTTAAATTAATTAAACTAATAAAACATCTTTTTCCTCCTCCCAAAATCAGCATGAGGGAAGCTTACAAGTTTTATTTTTACATCATAATGAGGCCGCATTTGAATGTAAAGTAACGAATTTGTAAGCCGTAGTTTTCACAAGATTCAGTGGGATTTTGTGTTCCTTCATTTAAATTCATGTTGACCTGTTTAAGAACTTTACACATCCGAATTTACTTCGTTGAGTCCACTCTCGTCCCCTCGACCCCCAAGAATTAAAGTGTCCACTCGACCCCTAACTACAGTTTTTTCTCGACCCCTGGGGGTCGAAAGTGGAGTTCATTTTGAAACCAAGTTTTGGTTTCCACTCGACCCCCAAGTACAGTTACGATGAAAAATCATCATATCAGTACCGTCTACAGTTGCATACTATTTTGTTGGAATATTAAACATAAAGTTTTTATGGTTTGTTCCCGTGTAGTCACAGCATTTTGTGTAACATTGTTACTCAATGGGAAAAAAATTCCCGTTGAGTCACAGTGTTACTCAACGGGACGATTTTTTTCCCGTTGAATATTACTGCAACCTAATAGTATGTTAAAAGGTTTACATATCGGAAACAAAGTGTCCCACAGAGTTACAGGACGTTATTTTTCAATTAAAAATTGAAAACTTAAGAGAACAAAAGTACTAGGCGCGCAGTAACGTGAAGTAGTAAATGGAAAACGTGATCCTGAAAATTAAAAATTAGTACTGGACTTTAAAATTTTTGCACATGACTACTTCACGTTACTGCGCGCGTAGTACTTTTGCAAAGCAATATAACGATGAAACTTATCTATTAAATGCATACGATTCTTAATTTATGAGGGTAGACTATACATTTTTCCAAAGCCAAATATGACGAAGTCTTGCTTATAATTGCATTTGTGTGCGTGGACAACGGGTTAATGTCAAGCAAACACTAACAAATCGGCAATGTAAATACACGAGTTGATTTTACTCACACTTACATTATGTTTGTAGTGGCTGTAAACTTAAATAAGTTGCTTTGTGTACATAATTATTTACATCTGTGTCTATATGGTGAACTGTAACAGTTTGATTTTGTCGAAATACTTTTACCTATGGATTCGGACTATTGTATATTTTTAAACACTTAAGTTTTTTCTATTTTTTCCTTATATTTAACATTATCATCATTTTTTTTGGGGAGTAACGTTACGCCGGTAATCCACAAAAAGTTGAACAAGGTGTACCTTATAATTACATCCAAAACCTCACGTAAACCAACCCACTATTGCCATCAGCTAAGAATGAATCCAGACACCAGTAGTTGCTAGTGAGAAAGTCCTAATAGAAAACCTAGAAACACTGCCTGCCTGACCCAGGAATCAGTGCCTCAGCAGTTACACTTGCGACCACTAGAGCGACGAGGCAGTCTTTTTAAATACCAATTCCTGAATTTCGCCTTTAGTACGTCACTGTACCAAAATATTAATTATCATACTAGGGGGACGAGAGTGGACTAAAAGTGCGGGTCCTTTGTATAAAAATCCATTCTCACCCGCTAGGGGTCGAAAGTAAACTAGGTTTAGGGGTTGAGAGGAAACCAATGAGCAAATCTTTTTTAGGGGTCGAGGGGTCGAGAGTGGACTAAACGATTTACTTCATGTTTATTCGACAGACCATTGTTTAACAAACTGCTATTTTGTTTTTTTTCTCTTCTCAGTGAAATAAACATCTTATTTATAGATGTTAAATTATGCTAGTAAACGGATAAGGCCTATTTACCTCATTCGTGTTCATTGGCCTGGTGATAATAATTTATATAAAAAGATGCGAGAAAAAGTAGTCTAACTATATCTTTGTTGCGGTGTAAATTCAGTTTTTATTGTAACAAGATGTGTATTGTGTGAAATATTAGTACTGTGTTGTAAATCATAAATTTTGTTGATAACAGATTTTTCGTGCAATTTTGATAGACTTTGCGAAAACCATTTTTGAAGAAAATAATTACAAATTCATTCAGCAAATCCGCGATTAACCAGAAATTGCGTGGTACTTGGAGCATCACCAAATTAAATTGAAATGGTAAATGAAATCGGTTTATGCCTGACCAAACCAATACTTTTAACATCCCACTATAGGAGATGTCAAAAACCGCATAAAAGAGGAAATGGAGTACTTTTTACAATTCTGGTAAAGCTCGAGGCCAAAAAACTGAGCTTGCAACGGAAGGCTTATTCAGGCCATCGAAAAATCAAATATCGGGGAATACGAGAACCATAGACAGCAAAGAGAGGTATTGGATCAGCCGGGATGACACCTAGCAACACTGGTGTTGTCATTAACTTAATTAAAAAAAGTAAAGTAAAGAATAAAATGCACCTGAATTTTTCTGCTGTAAATTCATTTGTGGTATTGTTGTTTACATTTGAGAAATATTACTACAGAGAGATTTCATTAGCTTAATTGCTAAATGTCTGTCGCCTTGTGATCATCGGAATGTTATCCGGTATGTAGCGAAATAGGAAATTATTGTTTGTAACAACGCTCAATTAGGTTACTTACTGAAAAAAATACTTTCCTATTAAAAATCCTTTTCAAATTGAGCTAGATTTAATGAAAAAGGTTAGACTTTCCTACACTCAACAACGCAAATTGAAAAATTTGACTCCAAATAATAAGAGAAAATTGACTTAAAACCTTAGCACTACCTGAGTTAAAGCTTCTTTACATCAAACGGCATAACAAATTCATACATAATGTATAAACGGCTTAATGTAGCTGGCATGAGGTCAGGCCGACTTGGCATTAAGAGCTTTCGGAAGGGACTGCGGCGGGGTGCGGGGGAAGGGGGGAGGGGGGGAGCACCAAAGTGAATATTACAACAGAGATGTTCTTGTTTCACCTGCCATATCCAGCTCCCTTTGCTACGCACTACGTTTTATCATCAGTTCACTGGACACAGCGAAAACGTTGTTAGAATCACGGCCATTTAAGCCGGGAATCACGGGTTATCATGTACCCATTAGACGCTATTACCTGTTAGTTTAACGTTTCGTGTTCCTTATTGGCTTTAACCTGTACTCTTCCGCAATTATATCTGGTCTTAATAACCGCTAATGTTTTACAGGTGAATTTATATAGTTTTTACTACCTTTGTGTTTAAATGCTCACTGTTATTAGGTTAAGATAAATTCTAAAAGCTAATGTTTTTTGAAGTCCTTTTAAATATCCCTCAGTTCTTTTCATCTTTTATTTGAACTACTTTTATACAAACAGAATATTGCAAATACACTTAGGTAAGTACCTAAATCCCTGCTTATTTTATTACTAGTCACTTTACATTAGGAATTCTATTTGTTCATGTTAGTTTTTAAAGACAATATTAGTCTTAGTTTTGAGTGCAAGTAGAACGTATGAAATTAATTTGATATGTCAAAATGAAGCTGAGTAAGAACGCTGAGGGATTGGAGACACCATTTGCATAAGTTTCGCGGATACACTACGCGACTTAGCTGGTCGAAGAACTAAAATATATAGAAGTAACTTTTATAAGACACCTATGTGATATATTCATTTTATATGGACCTTGTAAGTTCAAGATATTACTAACGTCAGTGTACTTTTCTCGCAATGGTCAACTTTGCAAGAAAAGCTGGACTGATAATTATTTGTGAAAGTCTGAAATTGACTTTTCATCGTGAGCAAGGGTGGAGATCAATCGTGTCTTCTTTGACAACATAGGCCGATACTTTTTGTTTTTATTTTATTAAAATTTTAGTTCAAATTTTCTTTTATTTTCTAGCCTTGTTTAAGCCCACGTCATGCGAACATTGTAATTACGAAGGTAAAATACATGGAGAGATTAACCTCCCTTTACAGTTTGTTACCCGCTCCGCGTTCGTAAAGCCGTAACCTTAGTGTCAAGGCTTGGGGCCAATACGGGGTCTACCTAAACTAGACAAACTTCAAAGCTTTTAACGTGGGATCTAAAAAACACATGGGACTCGTAACAAATGAACAAAGTCGCTTTACCGAAGTGTTTGAGGTCAAAACTAATTCCTGAGTCGCGGCGCAAAAGTGACGGCGTTTTACAAATTGACTCGATGGGTTGGTGAGTGAACATCGGCTGGATGCGCTGCGGTAACAAGAGGTCGGTTTGGTAAAGGGATGTCTTAGTTGTAATCTACAGATTTTTTTAATAAAAGGAAATTGAACTTTAAATGAAATGTATGATAAAAAAAAGTGAGCCGTCACGGGACGCCTGGAAAGTAATATGATTGAAAAGAAAAATCGTGGCGACGCGTCGCCACGGCATGCGTCGCCACGCCAGAAATTTGTTTTACGTGCGGCTCCAGATGTTTCACATCAAAAAAAGAATAAAATGATCTTTATTTTGTAAATAGGTTACATGTATAACACTTACACGACAATATTTTGTTTTTTTTTTTTATTCTAATCAAACGATTTCCATCGCGATGGAGCCGGTGTTTCGTAACTGACTACTCTGAGAAGAATCATCCCAAATAAACTAAGAGGTCAATATGCGTTGACACATCTCGGCTTTTTGATATTTTTTTAATTTTATAAGTTTCCGTACGTCCAAAATAAAATTGAAACCATTGTAGGAAAACTCGTGTGTCTGCCTATTTGTTGTTTCGCCCGTCTGCAAGAAGACCTTAACTAAACGGTTTGGTTACCACACTTTGTTAGTTTTTCGAATAAAAGGATAGAAGTTAAATTAATATTAATCATAAAACACATATTCCACTATAACCAAATGAGATCAAGAGCCTCAATACATGATTAAAACTCCCTCAGAACTTTGCACATTCCAGTTGCCTAAACCCTTGTGTCTACCCACCGTCAATTAATCAACAGTCGACATACATATATGTTTAATCAATTATTACAAACACTTCCCCCTCTTTAATGAGAGGCGCGATTGTGAGAGCCTTATCTGCACTTAACGGGGAACAAACATACTGTCAACGATCCACGCGCCTGTCGAAATGTGGCCCGTGCTCAAGGGTATCGGTATTGGGCAACATTTTTGGGTTTGACAGGATAGTTAAAGGGAAAGTAAAACATATTTTGTGATGTACCTGTATTTTTTTAACCGACTTCTAAAAGAAAGGAGGAGGTTCTCAATTCGGATGTTTGTATGTTTTTAACCGACTTCTAAAAGAAAGGAGGAGGTTCTCAATTCGGATGTTTGTATGTTTTTTTTTTTTTTTTTATGTTTGTTCGCGCATATCTCCGTCGTTTGCCAACCGATTTGAAAAATTCTTTTTTTGTTTGAAAGGGTAGACTTCCCAAATGGTCCCATTGTCATCAGGTCCAGGATCTGATGATGGTATCATGCCGAAATCGAGGGAACTCCTCAATTTCTATGGAAAAACGTACATTTTTTTTGAAAGTTACTATAGAACGTAGTTGGGACTCTAACTAAAAAGTAAAAAATAAAAATCTTTTTAAAAAAAATAGATAACCGACTTCAAAAATTAAAAGCTCAAAAATAACTATTTCGGAAGTCGGTGGCAAGGCAACACAATTCGACCGGTAGAAGAGAAGCCACCGACTTCCGAAATAGTTATTTTTGAGCTTTTAATTTTTGAAGTCGGTTATCTATTTTTTTTAAAAAGATTTTTTAAGGCTCATATTTTGTGATACTAGATAAGTATTTGACGTGATGACCCAATAATTATGGCGCCTTGTTGTTGCTGTTGCAGTTGCTGTTCCACACAAAAACTGCTGGTCGGGCTCGTTAAAAAAACACATTTGAACCAAGACCAAAGACTTAACACGCATGAAACCGCGAGAAATAGTTAATATGAAAAGACGTTCCTACGTAAAAACTTCGATAATTTTCTAAAAGTCCTTACAAAGTAAGAATTTATTTCCACTAAACGGAACCGCTTCCTGGCACTACGCTCTAATATACACGCCATCAAACTTTTTAAGATACACACAAGACTTACAAGTAATTTATTAACAATGTCGTCATTCCGCCAGAGGACATTTACAAGTCACAAAGCAAATACGTTTTCGTATTCATTCTCCAAGTAGCCCGACCAAAACAAGCCTGGGGATAGGGCCTAAGTAAACCTACACTTGATACTTGCTAACCGCTACAAAGACGTAAAGAACCCGCGGTTCGGACCTTCGGAACAGTCTGTTGACGAGGCCAGACAAATATTCATATTTAATTCCTTGTCGAGGCTTTGAGCCCACTAATATTAAACAGAAATTCAAAGGACTAATTTAACATTTAATACCCAATGCTCGGACAAGTTATTTTTACGACATTTACGTATACGACGTTGTTAGGTGGCTAGATCACGACTGTGAGGTTACGGGAACTTTTCATAAAGTTTGCTACTCTTCGGTCCCCGTTCTACCAACTACCAATTGGCATCGTTTTGAAATCCACACGGATCCGAGTATCTTGTATATGAAACTCATTTCGTGTTAAGCTCTTAAAATCTATTTTGCAATACGCGGATTGTAATGCTTTTTGGATTTGCTCGTAAAATTGTGAATTGGATTTAACAGTTCAAAAAATATTACTGAAAAATTCTTTAATGCGTTTTCCATTTTCGCTTGTAATCCTACTACTTAAAGTGCTCGGTAATCCCTCAATATTACGCACTGCAATAAATTGTAACAATATTTATTATATTGAAAACATAAATCTATTGTTCGTGCTCTAAGTAGTTTGTTATTAATAAAATGTTGTATTTGAATAGCAATGAAATATGAAATTGAAAACCAGACAGAATAAATTATAAACATATATAAACCAAATTCCATAAGCTCAATATTTCAATAACGCATGTTTCTTAACACATCGTAAATCAGAGTGTTGCGACATGTAAATTAGAATTGTCACAAACAGTTCAACTTTTAGGCGATTTTTCTCGTAAAAAAACTGCTCGTCAACGTGAAGTAAACGTTAATTGTGATGTTGAACGTGCGAAACTAATTATCCTTACGTTGACTATACCGGCATTGCGTTCATCCCTTCACAGTGTTAATCTAAATATCCTATTCTGTTTGTTACCTGTAGAAAAACATGGAGTGCGGTCAGGCTGTCCCACCCGAGCGACGCCTGAACACAGTATTGCATTAAATAATTAATGATACTTATAATAAATTCTGTTTTTAATTTGATCTGGACCTGACGCCAAAGAGCTGGGGTTGATAGGCACGGCGCGTATCGATGTCGATGAAATATTTTCAGTGGCATACATTTATGTATTGTGTGCATGTTTTCTTTGACAAGTGAAAGACAGGTTTGCGTTTTCAACTTTTTTATGCAGTAGCACGATACGTTGCAAATGTTCCGCGCGGATGATTTCTGTATCTTTAAGATTCTTATATACAGTAGCTGGCCAAAATATTAGGGACAGTGTCATGATTTTTGTATTATGAAGTTGGATTGATTTTTTCAGAAAAAACATTGGATGTAGACTCCAGATGTATTTTTTATTCGAAAACCTTATTATTTAAGATTATAAAAATAAGAAATATGGAGGTGAAATTAAACCTGACAAATTATTAAAAAAAACTGACGCGTTAATAAGTTGTAAGTAAATATTTTGTGTACAACTTAATATTTTGTAACTCAGCCTGTTGCTGTAATAACAGCTCCTATAAGACGATTTATACGTTCCATACATTATATAACAGATTGTTTAGGCTTGTGTTATGATAAAACTCATTTATTAGAAATGCAATGAGCTGGTGTTTGGTGGTAATGAAGTGCTTAGCGATAGCCTTCTTGATGAGCTTCTGCATGTTCTCAATAGAGTTCGTATCTGGTGAATTATCTGGTTAGTGCAAAATATTTATTTATTTTTCAGACGAGAATGCTGTAACACTCTTGGCCTTGAGACACGATGTAGAATCGTGCATAAAAATTAACTTTTCCGCTACTGCGGACCCATTCTTCGACTTGCAGCCACAATTCAGTTTCTAGTACTCACTTGTACAGATCTTGCCTGGCAGTCACTTTCGCGATATATAGGCACCCCATGTTTTTAGCTGAGATGACAAATCACACCATGATGATACCTGGTTGCTTAATTTTCCCTACAAAGCAATCTGCATTGAGCTGTTCTCGGACAATTCCACGATGTATACGACTACAAATGAGCTCTTATCGACCTCCACCTGAAAAAAATATTCGTCGGAGAAGCATACACAGAAAATAATGCAATAATAACTGTATAGTGTTTTTCAGACGTATTGCAATATCAAGAGTAATATTATTAACCAATTCCAGTCTGCCACAGTCATGTGCCACAGTTGACTGGCCCACTGCAGGCGTTTCTACTTCATGGTCTCGGTGAGGCGCGATTTTTTGATCGGCCGACATTTTATCCAATTCTTCTCGGCCAACCTCCGTCAAACTGTCCCATCGAGTACTTCTATTTTCTTGTCTAATCCCTAGTTTGTAATCGTAATCAGGCAGATAATACATTTTTTACCATGTTTTAGCCAGATATCCCTGTTTTTATGGTAAGAACGAAGAGTGGTGATTCGATTTCTGCAACATTTTTTGACAGTCTCTGTTTTGCAAAAGTTTGTTTTGATCAGATTTTACTTCAATACTGTTTACTACAGACTTTCAGACATCTGTAATAGCTGTTAAATCTCTCTGAGATTGTGTAAAATACAGAAATAAAGTTTGTATTTTTATAAACTTTAGTGGACATGGGTTTAAAGCTATGACCATTTTAAAAAGGCGAAATTTTAAGAATGTCACGCAACATCGTTACCAAAACTTAAAATTTTGTATTCAATTTTAAAAAAAAGGACACCATCAGAAACATTACTTGTGGTTCGATTAGTTTGAACAGATACATCTAGTAAAAATAAACCAAAAAAATTTTTTGCCATCAATGAAATAAACGTAATTTTCAACAGAAGTTATCAAAATTACTATAAATTATGAACTATACCACTTTTTTCAAAAATGGCTCGATCTTGTGGTGCTGTCACATATCAAAATTAATAATAATGATACCAGGAGTTAAACCAAAACAGAAAAACCTATGTAAAATTATTAATTTTCTTGATAAAGGTGTTTGAACAAAAAAATGTTGCTCTATGAATACTGTCCCTAATAATTTGGCCACCGATGGTATATGTATGACAACCGTACGTTCGGTATTTTCTGATTTGATTCTTATTTTGATTCAAGTTGTTAGTAAATGTTTGTAGTTTAGGAATTCTATTTAATAAGCATTGTGGGTAACACTACTCGGTAGTTCTTTAATTAGAAGATAAAAAATACCACATGTTTATTTTTTTTTCTTTTATTTAGAGTGATAGAGTTTAAATCTCTTCATATTTTTGTTTAGGAAAGGTTTTATTAGTGCAAAAAATTCCACATCTTTTTTAATCCTTTCATCATTTGAATTTAGCAATTTTCTAGAGAAAATAATTTTAGACTTATCGGGTTTTCAGCTAAAAGGATGACATTACTTATACTTTGAATGCAAATATATATGAAACTGCAATTAGTAATAAAAACTGAATAATAATTTATTTATTTTTCAAAGTTCATCGACATATTACTTCGAAGCACAACACTAGAAACCACACAGCCCTTTCCCGGCGCTCCACAAAGAATATTCTGAGCCTGCTTATGAGTGCCACACCGAATGAATTATATCTACGCCGACATAATGCTTCACCTAAACTCATTATGTACTTAGAATACTGTATGTTATTTATTATGAGTTGTGAAATAACCCTACCTTTTTAATTTAATTGAAAAATCAAAGGAAGCCACAATATAAGACTGAAAAATGTTGTCAGTTTATTTATTCCATTTTGTTTGCAGTCTTCATTATAATAACTTATTTTTCATAATTTGTACTGCGAACCGTTATTCATAGCCGTTTTTCGATAATAATACCTTACCAAACAGAGCCTTAGGTAATATGAGTTCCTTGTTACAATTATTAAACTAAATGCAGCTGAAGAGAATAACTGTTAATTGAAAACAATGCAAGCCTGTCGAACGTACGAAATGCAGGATTTTCACGTTCTATGAAACATCAAGAATTCCCTGAATAATCTTCGGCATCATTATGGCTGCGTGTACGATACATTTCGAAATAAACAGACCAATACCAAGAATCCGAGTTTCAGATTTAATAATTAGAAATGTTCTGAATGTTCTGTTGTTCGGTATATCCAGTCGAAATTTTGTTTTCACTTTAGTGTTCCACATTACATGCTCTAATGGAGTCCACAAAATGGGAAGTGGATTAACGCACAGTGGCTATGCTTTCATTAATTATAATGATTTTGTCCGAAGCATCATCAAAATTGTGCTTTAATTTGAACGAGCTTCAATATCAGACAATGCGATAATACCTGGCTGCTTTTGTAACTACATGATAACCATTTTGCCGTCAACGTTCATCTATATAACTTGTTTATGAACTAATAACGTGTATTTTGACTTGTAGTCTGTTGAATGGTTATTTAATAGCGTGTCTATAAATATATAAATAATAATAAAGTTTATTTACCAAAACAGTTACATTTTACACAAGTAGATATAAGTAATGGGTAGGTTCCTCTAGGCATTACAGTGTGTTGCAAAAAATTCTGTACATAATTATAGTATACTGGTGTATGAAATTAATTTGTATTTTTGGTGTTGAAAACCATTGTTTATGGTAGCGAGAAAAACTTTATGCTTGGTATTATAAACCACCTGTACATAGATCGTAAGATCGGACGGCATTTTAAACTTTAACCATAATAACCAGCCTTTTACTTACTGTTCCACTGCAAGGCTCTTCTCTTACAGAGAAGGTACGAGTACCACGCTTGCTTAAGGAGACAAATTGGATTTAAATTAGTTTTTAATATAAATCCTCGTTTTCTTACATTATTTAAACATAATAAATACTTTTTTTATTTAAATCTTTTTTAATAAACAAGATAATAGTTTTGAGCTGCTATATCTCTGTTGTCTGTCGGTTTCCAGTTATGGTCTAGAACAAAAAGAATCGCAATGACGATAAGACCATGTAACTTTTGGCTTTTATGGTTAAGTATCCTTTTACACCCATTATTTATAAGGTACTTATTTTTACTTAAAACTCCGAAGGCTTTTGAACGCCACCGTCATTAACATGGACCCCGGTGAAGCGGACACATAATTTTACTTTGTATGCAACAAAACAAATATTTTGTTTTGTCGGTAAATACGACTCTGTATTTTATAGGATCTCGTTTCGTTTCGAATCAAAAAGTTAACATTTAGTTTTATTTACTTGTTCAAACAATGACTTATTCTGTATCAGTTGTCATTGTAAAATGTGGACATCCTTGAACGGCTATTTCTGTTTCCACTACCAACATTACCAGGGCTTTTCACTAGTTTATTTTCAGAATATGGCTCCCTAAAGAGATAGTCCGTTGGTATTCAAAGAATTGTTTGCGAGAAAATACTTGATGTACTACGGCTTGAGTGATATCGGTTTTGTCTCGTTCGTTTTTGTTTGTGAAGCTCCTGACGTCCAACTATAATGGTAACGAGAATGAATTTTCTTAGAACTTTCGCTTAAGTACATCGTCTTAAAGGTCAACTCTACTCAACAGTACTAAGACTTGAGCGATTTGAGTAAATATTTCACCATACTACGACAGAAATTTAACACAAGTTAAAATTCAAGTGCTCTACAAAACACCTTAACTTGGAACATAAACACCTGATCTTAGTTTAATTCAGCTTCAAAGTTGAGTAACGCTCTTAGAGCTTGAGTTAACAACCTCATGCGTGAACATTAACGTACATATGATCGTTAGGAGTTGGCTACGTCACAGCTGCGTCACCTGCTGTTTCACCTAAGTAAGCAGCGCTACCGTGCCTCTGCCCGTAACAGTACTAATGGCAAATTACCGCGTATGCGATGCACGCCACGACAAAAACCAGCTCGGTGCGCAACAAAAAGCGCATTTCAAGCGCACCATGTACGGTCTCCAACAAAGCGTAAATGCCATGGTCAACCATCGTAACGGCGTGATCGGTACGATTTTTTTGTCGTAATTTATGCCTTATTAAAACAATTTATTCGGTTTTGTTCTCGGATTCCACGGACGATTTACTTGCATTACGATGCGCTCGCTTTATGTTTTCTTTTCTCCGTCCGTTATTTTGTATTATTTTTTCATGTGTCCGGTACGGGTCGGTGTCGCTTCACTAATGTTGTAATGGTCGCTGTTGATAACGTGTATGTAAATTGATCTAAATTATTATAAGTATTAAGTAGCGATGTCCTCTGATATGTTTAACATAGGTAAGTTGGTGTAGCACTCTACTTCAAAATGGTAGCTTTACTTTCTAAATGAGCTAACTGAAATACTTTTTCATTAAAAATAATAAAGAAATAAATAATAATCATTTATTTACGAACAAAAACAGTAACAATCATAAACATGTATGTAAGCGGGGTTGCGGAATGTTTATAGTGGTTACCGTGACCCTGGAACATAAAGGGCAATCGAAGGAACATGAGTGGGTTTTAGTCAGTAGGAGTCTGACACGCCCTCCCGTCGCACCCAGGACGGGAGCAGTCATTGGATGATTTCCCACTCACCAAAAAAAAAAAAAAAAAAAAAACGTCATGAATCCGTAATTGAATTAAATACTTACCTGATAATATGTTCCCAAAATTTGTATACTAACTAACTGTATGTGTATACTAATGTGCTTATACTAAAAACGTTTATTGCATACCTATTGTAAAAGTTTATTGCATATCATCATACCAATTCCAACGACGTAAAACAAAACATTTTGGTTACACATACCTAAATCCCATCAGCTAAAAATGCAAAATGCTTAAAAATTGGGCGAAAACGCTTCCGAACACCGGCGACATAGTAATCCCAGGAGGTAGGAGCGGAGGAGTAATCCAGGAATTGTGGACTGCTTGCTACAGGTTTGGGTTCAAGTAGCCCTGCTGTGGGACACAACCCGCTAGATTAATAATTATAAGATTAAACGAACTTACCTTAAGTGAAGTTCTATCTTAATTATACGAAGCTCCTTGTCCGAGACGGTTTAACGTGTAGTAAGCTGTTTGTACCAGCGCCAAGTCACAATTTTAAAGCTAAAAAAAAAAGTTAGTTTCCTCGTGTCACATCTCTACTTGTCATTACGTTTGAAGACAGGTTTATGAACAACCCCAATACTGGGATAATACTCAATGAGTATTAGTGGGAGGGTTTTTGGGACTGCCGTCTCGGACAAGGAGCTTCGTATAATTAAGATAGAACTTCACTTAAGGTAAGTTCGTTTAATCTTATAATTATACTCTCTCCTTGTCCGAGACGGTTTAACGTGTAGATGTTTGAAGTTAGGTTGTGAATAACCCGATTTGGTAATAAAAAATATCTATGTATTAAATAATATATGTTATTATATGTATTATCCAAAAAATAAATGTATAACATTAGGTTACATTAATTGGTAACAAAGCAAGGAAAATAATCAATAACTTATGTGGTAACAACACATAGACAATAATCAACAATTTATGCGGTAACAACACAAGAAAATATAATCAACAATTTATGAGGTAATAACAGTGTTACATATCACACTACTAAACTCAGATGTATCTTGGTTGATAGGTCTATTGTAATGCCTAGCAAAAGTGGCAGAATTTTGAGACCACCCTGCAGCTTTTCTAATTACCTCAATACTGACACCAGATCTGTTTGCAGCCGATGTTGATGCATGTCTGGTACTATGGGCTGTGAATATGGTAACATCAATTCCTGCTTCTTTCAACATCAGTTTGATCCAACGGCTTATAGTCTGTGTTGATGCATTTCTATAAGGTTTCTTGAATGTAAGAATTAATTCGTCTGTACTGTTCCTTATAGAACTTGTCTGATCGATATAAGATTGAATGGTTTTGACAGGACAAATTTCTTTCTTCTGGGTGAAAGTTTTTAAGTGAAACATTGGTTGGATGCTACCTCTTCTGGTTGTTTTGATTATACCAGGTATGTATATTTCTACACCACTGTCAGTGAATTTCATATTTGATATCTTTATCATTGACAAGGTTTGAACACGATGACCAGTAGTTAATGCCAGTATAGTGACCAATTTTTTGGTTAATTTTTCAAGTGTTACCACCTCATTTGGGTAGCACCCTGCTAAATAATTAAGTACAATGCCTGGATCCCATGTTCTGTCATACTTCGGCATTGGTGGTCTTGACCGAAAGATTCCTTTAATGAACCGTTTTAGCCTGTCATCAGATCCGATTTTGGGTCCCATTAGGAGTGATAATGCAGACCTGGTAGTGTTTATTGTTCCATATGATGCCCCATTTTGATAACACTTGGTTAAAAAATTCAAAATGTATGGAATAGATGCCTCATAAGTGTCTAAACTATGCTCCCTGCAGAACATCCACCATAATTTTAGGGATGAATCATATTGTCTGAATGTATTTATTGAAAGTGAGTTTAACATCACATTTAGTGCAGAGTGTGGTGTTCCACGCCTTATGAACGCTTGGCTGACAGCAGCCCTGCAGCCAGGGTAAGCTGGTGGTGCAGGGGATGGTATTCTCTGAAAGGAGATGACAACAGATTCTTGTTAGGACTAAAAACTATAAGATCCCCACAGGACAAGGATTTTATTAGTGGAAACCATGGTTGTGATGGCCAATAGGGAAAAACTAAAATTCCCTTGGCTTTATCTCTTTGTATCTTATATAAACATTTTAGCAATAATGAAAAAGGTGGAAATGCATAGAAAAACATTTTTTCCCAACTGAGGGTGAAAGCATCTACAGTGAATGCTTCTGGGTCACATTTCCAGGAAACAAATTTTGCACACTTTTTATTTGTCCTAGAGGCAAATAAATCTACTTCAGGAGTGCCAAAACGCTCAGTTATTTGCTTATAAGCTTTTTGTGAAAGTTCCCATTCAATATTAATTTTCCTTGATTCCTTATCTGCTTCAAAATTATCTTTGGTATTTATATAGGAAGCAAATAACCAAATATTTCTATTTTCACACCATTGCCAAATGTCCCTTGTGATATTATTGAGGTGTGGGAATTGCACCCCCCCCATTTTGTTAATGTATGCCACAGCAGTAGTATTATCTATTCTCAATAAGATTTCGCAGTTATATACATCTTTTGTAAAACACTGAAGCCCTAAAAAGGCAGCTTTCAATTCTAAATAATTAATATGATGTTCTTGTTCTGAACGTGACCATGACCCAGAAGCTTTCTCGTGATTGCAAACCGCTCCCCAGCCTGTGGTAGAAGCATCGGTGTGTATTTCTTTATGGAAGTTATATTGCTTGATTGGGTTATTTTTATTTATATTATGCTGCCACCATTTTAATTCTGATTTGATTACTTGAGAAATATTCATAGGCGATTCATAATTATCATTACATTTCAGTAATGCTAGGTATTTCTGTCTCTCTAAAACTTTGGTATATAGCCAGCCATATGGAAGGGCTGGGCAAATTGAATTAAGTGATCCTAATAGTTGTGAAAATTCTCTTATTTTGCAAGTATTAATGTGTCTAAATGATTTAATTCTTTCTAGAATGACTAATTGTTTTTCATGTGGAACTGACAATGTGAGGTCTGTTGAATTTAAAATAAAACCTAGATATTTGCATATTTGGCTAGGTGTTATAACACTTTTTTCATAATTTATTATAAAACCTAAATCTTGTAAAAGTTTGCATGCTATCTGAATATCTTTTTTGCACTTCTGTTGACATTTATTAAAATACAAACTGTCATCTAAATAACATGTTAATATAATGTTATTATTTCGTAAATATGTACTAACTGGTTTGAGAAGTTTTGTGAAAACAAAAGGGGCTGTGCAAAGGCCATAGGGTAGGGCATTAAATTCGTATAGTAATCCATCAAATTTAAACCTTAAGAATTTTTTACTATTTGGTGATATTGGTACTGAAAAGTAGGCCTCCTTCAAATCTATTGAAGCCATGTAACAATTCTTGGACATCAGTTTACAAGCTGTTCTGATATCTTCTAGCTTGAAGTGCTCTGTATCTATGTATTGATTTAATTTCTTTAAATTTAAAATAAATCTAAATGAGCCATTGGGTTTAGATACTAAAAATATGGGAGATGTAAATTGTTCTGCACAGTATGAACACTCAGAGATTGCTCCTAGATGTAAAAGCTTTTGAATCTCAGAAGAGATCATGTTTTTCTCATTTTTTGGCCAGTGTTGTGGCTCAATGTCATGAGATGGTGGTATTCTAGAAAACGGAATATCATACCCTTGTATCCATCCCAAGACTACAGGGTCATTTGTTATTTGTAACCAATTGTTTCTAAAATATTTAAGGCGGCCTGCATGTACCTGATCCTCTAGCGGTAGTGCTTGGGCTTGGATTTCATTGTAGGGCGAGGTCTGGCTTGGTCTGGTCTGGTCTGGCGAGGTCGATCGAAGCGAGCCTGCTTCTTGTGTAAGTTCTGCTGAAATGGCCCACCGCGAGCTTGTTGGTATTGATGCTGATGGTTCTGCGGCGGGCCTCTCCAGTTTAACTGTCTCTTTGTCGATGTTGTAGATTTTGTCTTTCTGGTTTCTGCAATTTGTGAACTAGTTCGTTGTATTGACTGTGCAGCTTTTATTTTATCTGCACAGTCTATTCCAAATAAAAATGAATCTATTTTTGTATTTTTGACAGCTTCCTGAATGACTTTACTGGCACCGGATAGGGCAAAAAACTTTCTGGAGGAGGAGTCTTGATGGTGTACTTCCGATGCAATCTTTGCGGCATCATTTATCTCCTCGATAAGCTTCTTACTGTTTATGTCACCCTTCAATATGTTAGTGAGGGATCGACCCAAGCATGTCATTAGGTGTCCGATTAAATTTTGTCTATTAACTATTCTTCTATCTCTTTTAACGGATGGTTCCGAGAGAGTAGCTAGTAGCTCAGCGTTCATTATTGGTGCAACTGCATTAGGAAAGTTGGATGGAGTGGGGTATTTTTCAATTAATTTGTCTCGGGCATCCTTACCCAGTCCTTCTGACATTATTTTCGTCCAGCGGAGGGCCAATTCAGGTCGGATAGGTTCACCGAACTCTTCTTTCTCCTCTCCCTCTTTTCCTAATGCGAGTAAAAACTCCTCAGGGAGTTGGTCATTTTCTGAAAAAGATTATACTTTATTTAGAAAAGGAGTGAAATGTCTATCCGCTCAGTGATAGCGCTTCAATAAATGATATACTTATTACACAGGATTATGTCTAGGAGCATTGTCTAACCGCAAGGTGATAGCGCCTGCTCGATTTTAGATTTGTTAGGTAGTGAGACACTGTCTATCCACTAGTGATAGCGCCTGATGTCAAAATATAATGTTCATATAGGTATACGGCCCAGGCGTTCAAAGTGAAATTAGTTATGTACTTATTCCAAAATAAATGTACGACAGACCTGTATAGTTGTTGGCTTCTGTTTCATTGGCATTGATACTCGTAGATTCCTCCATAACCATGGTCTCCGTTGCCGACGGTGGCGGCGGCGGCGTATATTGTCGTGAAGATGGACGACATGGTGATTCCTCTTCTGAATCTTGAGACAAATTCTTTAATTTGTCTTCTAGTTTCCTAATTTTTTTCTTTAGGTAGTTTGCATCTTTACTTTTCCTTTTTCCCATTTTCACTTCCAAGTAACTTACACACACTGTTCTTAAAACTTTAAAGAAAGTAGGAAAAAACCCGTTGGCCGTTAGAAAAAAGTTGTAAGTAGCTAGTAAATCATTCGTTCATTTGAGGGGATGCGAACGGAACGTAGTGAAAAAAGAAAATTTATGGTCGTTTTTTATTAGATAATCTGTAATAATAACCGGTATCCGGAAGCGGACATGCATTGTTTTGTTTGAGATAACATTCGTAGAAATTTTAGGTTAAACGTCGTTTGTTAATTTTATCGTACTTAGGATATTTAATTCCTATGGGTATAGTAGTAATAATTTCAAAACATACCTGTAACGATGAATCCATCAAGGATTCAATATAATATTTACACAACAAACCTTGACCTTGAGTGAGCCGCACATCATATTTGTTGTTTGTTTATCAGAAAACACTATATAGTTTATTCGTAATACGTAACACTACGTAACACTTCATAATAACACTGATATAATATTGTTTTAAGCTATTATTATCGTACAAAAACAGTAAAAATAACATTTTTATCACGAGGACTATGTGACAGCGCTGCACAAAAAACCGTAATGACAAGTAGAGATGTGACACGAGGAAACTAACTTTTTTTTTTAGCTTTAAAATTGTGACTTGGCGCTGGTACAAACAGCTTACTACACGTTAAACCGTCTCGGACAAGGAGAGAGTATAATAAAATAATTATGCTTTAGAAGTACCTAATAGAATATCATAGATACTTCCTAATATCTGACCCATTCTGCGTTTAAAAAGAAACCCAGTCCGCAATATGTAACCAAAGTACCCATATAAATAAAATAACTACACAACAATATTTTCGAATTCTCATAAAACGTTTACTCATCGCATTCTTCAAAGCTCACGTGTCTAAAAATATGTACACCTGCTATCTAAAGTAAAGTTAATAATACGCCATAATCGGATCACATTCACATTCAACACTGAATAAGGTTTCGTTCTCACAGCCCAATGTTAAGGTCACGTTACATAACACGGCTCGTAGACGGCTTGGCGGCGTGCGCGCAGGGTCAACGACCGGGGCCCGCGCGGGCGCACAACCTAACTTTGAACTGAGGAATTTGCACTCACATGCCTTCTAGTTACACACATACACAATTACACATACACAGTGATTCATACACAAGTGGGGATAAATATTTAGGCTGTTAGAAACGTATTGCATGTTAGACGCGGAAATTATGACTGGTAGGTTGCCTACTAATAGTAATATATTATCTAGCTAATGTGTGGGTACGAAGCTGAGTTTTAAACTCTATTTTTAGCGTTTTGGATTGTAAGGAAAACGCGGCTCGTAGTTGTTTAATCACTCAATTGCTACACTTAGGTATACTTGTCTCAAATAGTCTTGATACATTTATGTAGTACCTAATACTCGATATCAAGTTTTATCAAATTTTATTAATATAAGTTGTTTTATTACGTTTATAACAAATAATAGTACCTAGCAATTTCGATGGAAAAACAGCAATATCCACCGTAGTAGGCGAGTTTTCCAACAATTCCCTCTAACAATGTCGCGAAACAACACCGAAACTATTTCAAGGATAATCATGACACACGCCCGCCATCTTTCATCCGAGATACGTTAATCTCATTAGTTATAAGATAGCTAGAGACATAGTATAATAAACGTTAGTGATGAAATGAGGGACGTCGTTTTAAACGATTTGACGTATCTTTGACAGTTTTGACGTCTGTCAAAACAAGAGCCATCTTGAAAAATAATACATCGTGCTTGAGAAAGAGACTGTCATATAATAGACATTTGGTGATAGGATTTGGTACTCTCTTTATTTAACTAAAATCTCAAATCATTATTTAAATTAAATTTAAATGTATCTTTATATTTTGCCGTAATTTTCAAAACGCAAGTTTCTTTACTTTTGTATAATACAACTGTGCCTTCCTTCATTTTCCGATTCAATTGACTAACCTTTTTACTAATAATCGCTGTTAAAATTGTATGGTTATGCAGACTTTATACGACATAACTTAATAAAATAAAATTTTACAAGCACTTTAAAATTAAACAAGAATTCAAGGCTATTCAGTTCTTTTTTTTGGATGTTTTATGCTTTAGAATTTTTAGTTAATAACGATTTTAACCAAAATTATATGTAAGTAAATCCTGATATATACTATTTAGAGCCTCAACAATAACATAGGAAACGTAGAGTACATCTTCAAAAACATGTCAAGTTACCACATTCTCTAATTACCTTACCTTGTTATGCCGATGATCAGAATTAATTATTAATACTATCGAAAACAGGCGCGTTTGAAGTGTAGCCTTTGTAGTTAGAAACTTAGTAATCGACTAATCAATTCGTGACGATCTCATTATAATGTGTTGTTATTGTAATCTGTCGATTATGTTTGTTCATACATGAATGGTTATTGGTTAAACCTACATAGTGGTAAGTATCTGACTTCATGCTGCCTAGATACAGGTAGAAATACTAGACCTTTTCAAATTGAGGTTTTTTTGGGGAGTGGGAAATCATCAAATGACTGCTCCCGTCCTGGGTGCGGCGGGAGGGCGTCTCAGACTTTTACTGACTAAAACCCACTCATGTTCCTTCGGTTGCCCTTATGTTCCGGAGGTCACGGTAACTATTATAAACATTCCATTTAACCTTAAGGTAGAACCTTAAGATATCTTTTCTACTGGCTATAGACATTCTGAACACTCTAGAACTCGCGGATGCGTTAGGGCCTACGTACACTAATTCAGCATAATAATATCCATAATAATAATGCCCAGGTCACCACTCAACTTTTCATTACAAATATGATTAATTTTAGAAATAAATCATCATCAAAGTTGTGCTTTTTCCCTGCTTTGGGACTTAGTGCTAGACTGCGGTGCTCAGCCTTAGGGATTACGCACATTTATTTAGCTTGTGTCCATAGAAAACAACTATTTTGTATGAAGACGCGTCCGTTCAGCTTTTCGCGTCTGCCCCCCTAGACAAGTGGCATTGTAGAATAGAAAGCGAAATAGAATAGATTGTCAAATGTATGGAATGTCAAATTATTTAGCGAAAGCTTATGTCAACCCCGGATACATTTGACAATCTATTCGAATCTAGAATCTGTTCTATAATGCCACTTGTCTTGGGCCCCTGTTTAGCTTTCGTACAATATAGTTGTTTGCTATGGGCATTCGCTGAATGCAGCTGAATGTACGTAGTCCCTTATCGTCCTTGATATAAACCTGCCCGTAAATACTTTGGCACCATACCCTACACCCCTTTTTTTGGGATGGGAAATCATCAAATGACTTCTCCCGCTCTAGGCGGAGCGGGAGGGAGCGTCGCTTCTACTGGCTAAAACCCATTCATGTTCCTTCTTAGCCATTTGTGTCCGGGGTCACGGATACCTTTACCCTTACACTCATATTTTGCGGCTAAAATAGGTATGGTGTAGTGTTAAATAGGTGGCACTTTCCCAAATAAACTCTTAACGAAGAGCTTACTATTACTTAATCCTAGTAAAGTCTAAGAACTACGATTATAAAAATTAACCTTACAATTACAATTTGAAAGAGTTAAAGATGAAAAGGGGTATAATACGGGCTGTCCTGTCCTAGGGATATAGCAAACATGTTCCAAAACCAATTCGCTATCAAGTCAACACTAGGGCCGCCGTGCGAGGTGTTCGGTGCTGGACCCGAGCATGCGGAGGTGACAACTGTCATACGTGCGAAGGAGGTCAAGCACATAATACAGAAGATGGCGAGAGGCAAATCACCTGGTCATGACGGGCTCAGCATCGAGCACCTGCAGCATGCTGGTCCCCACTTGCCTCGAGTGCTGGCACTTTTATTTAACCTGTGCCTAAGCCATTCACATCTTCCGCCTGACTTAGTGCGAACTCTGGTGGTGCCGGTGATCAAAAGTAAGACTGGAGACGTATCGGACAGGTCAAACTACAGGCCCATTTCACTTGCCACCGTCATAGCCAAGGTACTCGACAGCGTGATCAACTCACACTTAAATAAGCATGTGCAGCTCTGTGACGCCCAGTTTGGATTTCGGCCTGGGTTGTCAACAGAGGCGGCTATTGTTAGTTTGAAGCACGCTGTCAAGTATTATACGGCTAGAAAAACTAGTATTTATGCGGTTTTCCTTGACCTGTCTAGGGCGTTTGATCTTGTCCCATACGATCTTCTTTGGAAAAAACTAGAGGAGACGTCGCTGCCGCCGGAGTTTACATTAATCCTCAAGCACTGGTATCTGAACCAGGTGACTCAGGTGCGATGGTCGGGTGAGCTTTCGGAGCCATGCAGGCCGGAGTGCGGGGTGAGGCAGGGAGGGTTGTCCTCGCCTTTGCTCTTCGGGCTGTATGTCAACGCGCTGATTGAGCGACTCAGCAGCACGCATGTCGGGTGCTACGTGGATGGAGTTTGCTTTAATAATATAAGCTATGCAGACGATATGGTGCTGCTGGCTCCATCAATTGGTGCGCTCCGAAAGCTATTGGATATTTGTGAGTCGTATGCTGTTGTTCATGGACTAATTTATAACAGTAAGAAGACAGAGTTCATGGTCTTTAGGTCTGGTACGAAGGGCCCTACCACAGTTCCTCCTATTTTAATAAATGGCCACCCGGTAAAAAGGGTATATAAGTTTAAATATCTGGGGCACATCGTAACAGACGACTTAAAAGATGATCTGGACCTGGAGAGGGAGCGCAGAGCATTATCAGTTAGAGCGAATATGCTGGCCCGCAGGTTCTCTCGATGTACTATTGCCATCAAACTAGTTCTTTTTAAGGCATACTGCACATCGCTGTACTCGGGAGCCCTGTGGTTCACATATACTCAAAAGGCTTATAATGCTCTGCGTATACAATATAACAACGCGTTCAGGGTATTGTTGCGTCTGCCACACTTCTGTAGTGCGTCGGCAATGTTTGCCGACGCACGCACTGATAGTTTTGATGCGTTGTGGCGTAAGAAATCTGCCTCGCTACTCCACAGACTGCGCGGCAGTCCCAACACTATCCTGCAAGCGATAGCCGCACGGGCAGATAGCCCACTAGTGTGGGCGCTCATTAACCGCACCCGATCTGTTTTAGATATTAAGTACTAACATAGGTTAAGTTACTTTGTTACTAACACAGTGGACCCTGTTGTAGTCTGTATTAAGTAAATAAATTATTATTATTATTATAATACACACATTTCACAAATGGTTTAGACAACTCTTCAACAGTTTAAGTAATTCTTCGAATGAAGCTAAATAGCAAGATATTCTCTGAAACAAAATACAACACCATACGCTTGTATAATGTTTAGTAATGATTTCATTATTTACCTAATAACTATATTCAGGTGTTCATCTCAAGCCCGAACAATTTATATTATGTTAGTATAATGTTTATAAACCTATATATACGGGACCGCGTGTTTCCCTAATCGTTTTGTCTAATTTGAAATTAAAACAGAGGTTTACGAAGCTTTCATGTAAGACCCTTAAAACCTGCTTTACAAGTAGATTATGCAGTAAATATTTGTAATTAATTACTTAGTGGGTAACCTTAAAATTAAAATCTTAATAGACGGAATTTTTGGGGTATTTCTGTGGAATGAAGGAAAATATGATGTACATACTTAACTGGACAATTATAATTTTTAACCGACTTCAAAAAAAAGTAGGTTCTCTGTTCGACCTGTATGTATGTATGTTTGTCCGCGATTATCTCGCGTTTGGCTGAACCGATTTTGATGCGGTTTTCAGCAAAGTGTTTGTTACATTCTGGGGAAGGTTTTAGTATATAACACTAATGGATATCCTGTGACGTTGCGCGCATAAAGCCGTTTTCATTTTATTTGATTATAAGTTTATTTTGAGAGTTTCTCTAAAACTTAGTCAGACACTGAGACTCTAACTAAAAAGTAAAAAAAAAAGCTTTTTTTAAAAAAAAGATAACCGACTTCAAAAACTAAAAGCACAAAAATAACTATTTCGGAAGTCGGTGGCTTCTCTTCTGCCGGTCGATTTGTGTTGCCACCGACTTCCGAAATAGTTATTTTTGTGCTTTTAGTTTTTGAAGTCGGTTATCTTTTTTTTAAAAAAAGCTTTTTAAAACATAATGTTAATAAGTACGTTTATTAACATATCAATAACATTTCCTTAGATATAATACAATTGGACTTTAATTATTTTTTTGACATCACAGACATTAATAAAGGCAAAACATCGTAAGAAAACCTGAACTTAAAATGAATATATCTAATAATAAAGTCTCTAATAAAGTCCGGTATCGCCAATTCGTTTTGAGCAATCGTGGTGTTCTCTCACATTTTCTCTTTATGAGAAAAGGTTTTTACCCTGCAGTGTGACAATAATAGGCTGGCATTTATTTAAACTACTAGCTTTTGCCTTTGGCTTCGCCTGCGTAGAACTTCCATCCACTATTTTATTTCATCTTATTTCTAAAAATTCTTTCTAAGTGGCTACCTATTCTTCACAAAGTACACACCCTGCAAGTATCAAGTTTCTAGGACCAGCGGTTAGGGATGTGCGTTAATATATCAACAGTTAGTCGTCAATCAGTCAGTTTACCATTTTATATGCATAATATATAGATAAATAAATATTTTATTAAACTGTTACAATGGCAAACATAGTTTAACTAGTGGACTCTACATTAGGTTGGAACTCGCTCGTGGAGTTCTAGTAGGATGAAATGTTTTTCATTATTGTAATTACCATTCAGTTCTTGAATTCACGTAATTCATTACATTACTGAAATGTTATTGGCATGCACACACATATGGTTGTCATTCTCAGTAAAGTTATAAACACATGTTTTAGTAATAACTGCCGAACCTTTTGTTTGACAAAGACACGATTATCACGTATTTTATTCAGTTTCTGAACATAGTTGCTATAACACCTAACAATATCATGAAATCACGATCATTTTAATAGTGCTGTTCGATACCACTCATCAAATAATCATATGTTTATACAAGAACTTCCTCCGCCACTCAGTCCGCGTGCCAACAGCATGTGTGCGCCTAAATCCGATCTGTTTACTCATTGGCTACTAAAGAGAATGTAATCTGTGTCTCGAAGAAAAGATCTTAAAGGTAAATAGTGTTCGACGTTAAAAGGTGCCTAATCCCCTCTAAGCGTGTACTACGGGCTTACACCGTACCTCTTCAGATGTCCTCTCTAAGGAAAGCCGGACCTCTGAGATCAATGCGATTTATCCCAGTTATCTCGCTAGAGATTTCCGCAAGATAATGCCTCTTATTTGCGAGTCGTCGAGTCGCCAATTTATTTTATTACGCTCATTTTCTTTGTATAGTATACGGATAGTCTATTAGGTTTATGCGCCAGATGGACAGCTTATTTGGTGTCGAAAAACAAGTTTTTATCCTTTTTTTCGTACTAAAGTAGTATTTGCTTAATTTTTGTTATTTAGAAAGTTTAGAACATTAATAAATTAATATTCAAAACTTTCTTAATTAAAAAACAAAGTTTCTTGAAAGCACAATTTAATATCAGCTTCTTCATAAAACATTGACACAGCTAAGTTTAACTCTGAAATACTAGAAAAGCTCATGAAATAATATTATCACGGTGCAGCATAATGACGGTTGATAGTGCAATGTTAGTGTTCGAAAGAGTAGCGTTGACGTGTCGGTGCCTGTGTGTGGACGGAGGCTGAGCTCGCGCGGCGCAGGCGCCCAGGTGGATCAGGTGGGCCCGCCCCCAGCCCTCCGCGCCGCGCCGCGCACCTGCCTCGCCGCTCAGTCCACCGCCACACGCCGGCCCGGCGACTTGTGCTCCGTGCACGACGCCACTCTCTCCACACTCTCGCGAGCCCTGTGCGACGTTTCTCGCTTCTCCCGAACGCTCAGTTTCCCGCTCCCTCGCGGCGATCCGGCCCTTCCTCAACTAAAACAACTCTAGTTTCTACACTTTCCAACGCACTTCGCGCCACGCTCAAGAACTTGTGGAGTTCCCGCGTTAAGTTGAAAATAATTGGGAAGCGAGCGCGCTTCAGTCAAGTCGGTGGTCGGGCACCTCGGTCGTGTCGGGAAGTCGGCGGCGCGCGTGGCCGTCGGACGGTTGGAGGTCGGCCGCGGATGCGGTCGTGAGAGACGTGTGCGAGGCCTCGAGGAGGCCGCCGGCACGCTGTTCCCGCCGCAGCTCGGGTGCGTGTCCTACGTGACGCCGTGCGCCTGCTGCCCGTCGCTGTTCCTGCAGCCGGCTCCGCACCCGCACCCGCTCCCGCTGCCGTTGCCTCTCCAGTTGCCCCTTGCCCTTCCGCTCCAAGCCCTAGATCCTCAAGTCGCTAAACACCAACGGCTGCTGCTCTCTAACATGGTAAGTTCCTGCTGCTTCCCGCTTATCTGTCGCCGCGCCGCGAGCACTCGACCGATAAGTTTCTACAAGTAGAGAGCACAACGCAAAGTTGCGAACAAACGGATCTGATAATAACTCTCGCGGGCCGCAGACTAATGTATAGCGATACAATCGCGCCCTCCATGCTATGAATGCGGCACGAGTATCGTACCGATCAAAACTTCACACCACAAATAAATAACAATTATATTTATTGCGTAACATTGTCTAAGAGACACTTCAGATAGGCGCACTAACTACAAGTTAACTTGGCTCGTAACTAAAGACAAGTAGAAGTTCGCACGCATAAGTTAAGCATATTAACGTCTCCGCTGTGACTTTAACTTCGGCTATATTGATCCTTTGGGAATATTGAAATTAATTGATCTAGTTTTGGCACTTCAAACTGTTTTTCTCATACAACTCTTTAAACTTGAATTAATGTTTTATTTGACACTCGGAGTACGATGTTTGGAGTTGAAGTGTTGAACAAGTGCCGTAATAAAATGTTCAACACGGCTAAAGTAACAGAAGTTGAGTTTACTATTAGACGAAGGTGCTAACTAATTTATTACAATATTATTTTTGTTGGAAAACTCTGCAGAAGTAATCTTTTAATTCGTAATAACAGTTCAGCTGATCGGAGTTTGTTATTCTAAACTAAAACAATGTTTTAACTCGTGCCGGCAACGAAGTTCGTCAATGTAAACTCTTAACACAATTTCGAATGCAATCCCAACAGAAGTTAGGTAAGGCGGAAATCGACAGAGCGGTCGTCTGCAGTCAATAACAAAATCAAGTTTTGTTTACGTTTCGATTGAGATTTCTTATCTCGTTTCCGAGGTAGCCCTACAGCCGCGCCCTGCCTAGGAAAGTAAACGCTGATGACAGAAGTTTGACTTAAATGGAAGTCGTATCAAACTTTTCTCATTAAGACCACCCGTCAAAGGTGTGTTTATGTTATTTTAATACTTGTGCGCAATTCTGATTCGCTCTCCCCACAGACGAATGGCTCTTGACTTTCATTTAATTTCATTATTATACGACACTTAAAACAAATTAAACAGTGCGTTTTATGCCTTAAATGGTCACTGATCACACATACATTTAATTAAATCAATCGTAAATAAATAACGGAAATAAATCAGTTAATAATTTTATTAAAAGTAGGATATTTGACATAAATGGTCTTAATAAAGCTCACAAAGTAAATTAATTAAGAAAAATACGGTAAAAACAGGCAAAAAATCTCAATTTTAAAAGCTTCCATTTGACTTAAAACAGTCACATTTGAATCAAGGGATGTGGGTCGTCAAATCGATACTAATATTCATTTGAATGTAATCGTTTGTATTTTTGTCACGTATCATAATATTCAGAGTCGCAACCATATAAGTAACGGCTCGTGAATGTTTCCGAAGAATCGGGAACCATTACCATGCAAAATTTCTTCAAGGAAGTCTGGTCTAGATAACGGGGTACGCCATACGCGAATGCCTAAGTCTACACCTGATTTTTTTGTTAAACAAAACTGTATATTGCAACGGTTCTGCGAAGTAAACAGTTTCAAAAACTATCCTTAGAATGTTATCATAAGAAATCGAATTCTAATTTTGATTAGAAAAAAAAGATTTCAAATGCATTCAGTTCAATCCATTTGCTAGTTAGACGGACCTACTACGATCTCAAAACCTGTATTCCTAAGCGCTAGCTCAAAATACCCTTTTAACTTGAGTGAGAAGGTAAATCCTACGTAAACTGCTCACACATAACAATACCAAGAAACCAATAATTCAAGCTTCACCTGTATAAAATTCCCATTCATAATAATCGCTTATATACAAAACGTTTAAATAAACTTCTTGTATCCATGTTAACGTTCCATGATTGTGTTTATGAGGTCGTTTTCTTTAAATAGAAACCAACATAATGTCGGAGAAAGCAAAGAAAACAGACTATCTGGCTGAAATACACATAATATTTAAGCTTTGATGTTGTTATATTCTTCTCCGTAATAATATAATAGCTTGCTAGAATTAATTGGAGAAATACTTGCCAGAATCAGTACTTGAAAATATAAAATAGTTTTAAGAGAGCAGAATTGGCCCAAACTGTGGCATATCTTCAGCAGAGGATTAACTCTCAAATAAGTTTGACAAACGCTCCAAAAGCTTTTTGTGATAACGGATGACAATACTCATTTATGAAAACTTCAAGCGCAAAAGTTCAGAGGTGGACTTTAAGCATTCTGTGCCAGTCGACCCAGGATAGTGCAGAGATAAAATGGCAAACTGTCTTGTAATCAATTCCGAGGATATTGCAGTAAATATAATGATGCTTAAAGTACGTGCGCCACATCGCGTGGTGGCCGCACCATTATATCAGTTTCTCTGCAATTTCGTTTGAAAGTCGGTGCGGTGCGACCGCGCGAAACGGTATTCGCTACACAACTATGCACCTAATTGCATTCATACATCTAATGAGTTATAATTCCAATTCAACAATCAATTACTGATGCAAAGAACGGATTCTGTCACGTGATGCGGTGCGATTTAACGTTCTGTGACCGTAATCTGAGTTTCACCCGCACTATTTGTTACTGCACGGTTTCCTTCTGATTTTACAATAACAAATTAGAAGTTCGCATGTTCCGACGCTCCGAGGAAGCAGTAATGCCTTTAAAATTAATTAATGATTCAGGTGTTTCGTGAGCAAAAATGCAATAATGTCGTGTAGCGGAATATCTCCTGCGATCCGACGTGCTTTTCTTTAAAAGCTATTAAACCTTCGTGCAGGGTCGCCGGCGGAATTATCATGGTCATAATGAAATTTTCACATTTGCTCTTGTGTGTTTATATCGTGCATAAAGTTGAAATAGGCATAATAATACAGACTATAGCCGCCCTAAAACACAGCTTTTACATAAAATAAAATAATAATAAACATATTTGTTTCGGTGATGTCGGTTTTTCATGGCAGATTTTACAGTGTTACGAATATTTTTCACGTTAATGAGGTAGGTAGCACAAAAGTAGAAAACGGAAAGTTTGTGACAAATGTCACGTGTTTTTCTGTTGATGTTTTTGCATTCATTACTATTATAAAAAGAGCTTTCTTTAAACGACTAGAAAAGTTTTTTATATATAAGATGTAAACTTGATAAAGGTAGGCGATTTCTAAAATGATCCAAACGTAAATAAAACTGACAGAACGCTAGATTATTTCCGAGATTGTCTATAAAATAACGCACCGCCAAACCTAGAAGATTTCATAAACCAGCAAGTAAATTTTGCTACAGTAAATGTGTTTATTTCCTCAAATCAAACGCGTATAAAGTGGCAGACACA
Source organism: Athetis lepigone (assembly GCA_033675125.1). Lineage (NCBI taxonomy): Eukaryota > Metazoa > Arthropoda > Insecta > Lepidoptera > Noctuidae > Athetis > Athetis lepigone. The sequence goes on along the minus strand of CM066229.1, from coordinate 14,553,781 downwards.
TTAAACAATAGCCAGAAATATTTACAGCCAGGCTGCGGGTGTATTTTGTTATTCTTCGAGCGTGCGTGCCGCCGCGTTCGTTAAGCCTCCTCATAAACAGTTTTTAAAAACGATGAAACTAGTTTAACACTTTCAAGCCACTTTTGTGTTCACAGTGAATTTTCCACGTCGCTCGGTACCAATTAAACCAACGAGAAAATTACTTTGGTCACTTGCAATATTTTACACAGTCCAATTAGTCAAATTAAGTCAGTTTGCCGAAAGATTTTGGATTTTTACGACGATATTAATATTTCGTTGTTACAATTAAAATGTCTGGATTTAAGGGTTCTGAAGATAAGGATCTGATAGTGTTTTGAGGAATATTTTTACAGTAGGATTCATGACGGATTTATTTAATTTGTGTAATATTATTTATGTTTACTTCAATGGCTATTATAGCTAGTGTAACAGTACAGTATTCTCGAATGACTAGTATAAAAAAGACCCGCAAACCAACCAGGAAATTCATATGATCTAATTCCTTATTATTATCTTTAACAATCACCTACTATCTCAAGTAGAGTTCCATTAAGTATTTTTTCTAATCAGAGTGTACAAAGCATATCTTGAACAGTAAATAAAATCTTTCTCTGGGGCCCCGACTGGTCATTTTTATGGGCTCACATAAAAACAGCCGTACACGAGGGGCCCCGTTGCGTCACCATGAGTGTTGAGAAAATTTGTATAATAATTACACGTAGTTTATATCAAAAGCGGCAGCGATTATGACTTACATTACGTTTGGCAATTAACATAATTGAAGCTTTTAATTTTTTATTTATTCCAGGCATAAGCTTAAAACTCAAGGAGTAAGATTTCTTTATTATTAGCAAAACAAAAAACTATGTATTGACTAAATAAGTTCTAAAGAAATCGTCGGCATCGGGAGGGATTGAGTGTATTTGTACGGGTTGGCACAACTCCAGAACTTTTCATACTCGGCCTATCGCAGTCCACTTGCTATCAGACCGCTCCCAAAAAGGGAGGTACTTAATAATTCAGGCGAACTAAGATACGGCGAGGTAAAAGACGCTTTGAAAATATACCTACTTATTATATGCCATAGAAATTAACTAAGACTAGAAGCAAAAAATCGCCAACAGAGCAGAAAATATTTCTGTTTAGAAAGTTTTCTTTTCATCGACAATTTAATCAAATATTGACATACATTTATTCAATGTTTAACTGACTGTTTCCTAATAAACACATAATAAACTAAACATTACCAACCGATCAAATATTCCACAATTATAAAATTACAAGTTCGACATGTTGTAAAATATTTTATTTAAAACCAATAATTTTGTACATAACAAATTTAGGTGAGCATTAAGCACCGCTCATGTGTGTACGCAATTAAACCATGCTGCTAATTGGTTAATTCAATGGTTCTACATTTAAACAATTGTACAGAGAAAAGTACTCGCATCTGTGTTTGAATAACTGGTTTTTTCGAATGAATTATCAGTTCACAGCTGTGTTAGTAATGTGGGTTTAATTATGTACTTACTTCACCCAATTGAATTAAAAATATATCTCGATTTTCTTTAAAAATCGTGATTTCAAAGTAGAGTTTTAATTTGCTAAGTGCCTCAAGCACTAAATATCGCTACCGCCTGCCTTTTGCACCAATACATAAATAATATAAGGTCATCGTGCCGACTTACAAACCGGAACGGCCGTAGATTCAAGTGTCTACGCTAAAAAACTAGTCTCCCGGACTATTTGTAGTTAGACTTTTGTCATTATTAGCTATATAATGTACCGACTGTTTTCATACGCAGATAGACTGTCGATTATAGTTTATCCATCTATGATTTATTTATTTTAAAATGGACTTGAAACTTTTCATTTCTCCTCCATAACGGAAAAGTCGTGGTAAAAAAATGAAGTCGTGACTTGTCTGATTCCATTTAGTTCTTCAAAAATTCGGCAGATTTGTGAGTGATTTTTAATATGATTTTGATTATTTAGCCCAGAAAGTTTATGTGTATAAATAAATACGTTTAATAACAGATTATTATAAGTAAACCATACTTTATCGTACCCGTCCATAGCATGGGAATTTACATCGCTAGGAGTATATAATTTGTTCTCATTTCCCTTCTCAACCAAAGAAACATCAACTCTATTAATACAAGAAAAAGTTTAAGTCTTATCCGTAGAAGGATTACAAAAAAATTTATCAAAATCGAGTAGTAAAACATTTGCTTTAAAATTACAAATACAATATCTGAATGTTAGAAGCGTGCACGAAGCCAATTAAACATTAATTAATGAGTTAATACGATTTCACTACAAACGCTAATAGATCCGATATTCTTCGAAATCGTTCAATATTTCAGTGCTATTATTTACCTTCTGTGTATCTGTATAACGTAGTTAAAAGCTGTTGAATTGCTATTTCATTGTTGATTAGCCTATTGTGCAATTTGATAATGGTTACGAGTTTATTTCAATTGAAAACTATTGTGCTTAAATTAACATTTACATTCAAAATAATAACAATCAGAACTCGTGGAAAGATGGTTTATTCGAGGGCACAACGTTAACACAGAACCATCTCCTAAAAGCTTTATTAAAAAGTGCATCACGCCAAATTAAATGTAGGTACAACACGAATACCGCGACGACTTTTAAAAATATTTCTCCGCAAAACTGAAACACTGTACTAGACGTCAGAGTAACGAATTTTTCTCCCTAATTACTTGGTGTCAGGGCGATTGTGCAGGAAATGCCCTGGCGCCGGACAAAGGAGTCCGGGACGTTCATTAATAGGATCTTTCTAACTGCAATTTCGCTGAATAAAACCCTCGTCCTCGCTGGAAATATTAATATCGGGCAATATTCAACCCGCAGCGTTAATAGTTATAATTTGTTTGTTTTTGCCGTGAGAATTGATGCTGATACAATCGCGTTTATTTTTTGTTGCGCTTTTTAAGATGGGGTAAATACAGTCGGCAAAGCTTTGAAGCTTACGTTGTTTGCAAAGCAATATGTCAAAATCGTACGCGGTATTACGTACCGTCGTAACGTAAATACCCACTGTAAAGTTGGCGGCACCATGCTGAGACGGAATTCTTTCTAAATTCTTTTAGTTTCGTTGCCACGTCTACCGGATTTGTATATAATGTCTTCTGGGACTGTACTGAAGCTTGTCGAACTGGAAATCTTACAAGTTGCAGCCACCGAACATATGTTGTGACAAAATGTATTGTAGCCGTTGAGAAACTAAACATTTTCAAGTCTGGAACCAGCAAAACATAAGATTCAAAATAGAACATAAATGCAGAATTGAATTAAATGCATTGAATAAAAATATGCACTTACTGCCGCTGTTTTTATTGTGTTTTATTTTATAATTCATATCTATTTTTATCTGGGCAGAGACAATTAAAAGAAAAACTTCCGCACCTCTTTCAGTAAAGTAACACATCAAACATTAAAAAATAATTTCTACGTTAAGGAAGACAATAAGTTCTTACTTTTCCAAGACAAAAAGCACTTTTCATTCAACAATATTGTTTTTGATTCTGTAACAAAAGACCGAAGCAAGAACCATTAAGATTTTCTTAAAAAAAAGTCAGTACTACACAAGAAAAGAGGAACTGAAATAAAATCCTCTTTATGATGCAGGTAATGAAAAGAAATGGGAGGCCAACATAATGAAAGCCTGTACGTAAGCTTATTAACTCTTCCTTTTGTTTATTACTTGAATATTTCCGATTTTCTCATTGCTTTTCTTGAAATCTTGATCAATAATATAAAAATATGAAATCTCTACTCTTAAATTTAGCGAAAGAATGAAGAAATCACTAGAAAATGTTTGAGCCTCTGTAATTGTTACGCGGTGATTAAAAAATAATGGGCCCGAATAAAAAAATGTGAGCCCAAAGAGGTGAAGTTCTGATCAAAGTGAAGTATTAAAACTCGAATCGGAGTGGATTATGCCAAACAGACGAAATCTTTTGAAATACACTTGTAACTTGACGTTTAAATTTCGAATTGTGAAAGAAACCATTTCTAACTTTGAACGACTAATGTAACTTTATGCTACATCCAAATTTTTTGACGTAATAATTACCGCGTGAGTGAGTGCTGCGTTCTTTTTTCAAAAGTCTTAAATATAAAAGAAAAAAGTAAATAATGTATTCGACCACTTTGCTGGCTGAATGTCTTAGAAACGCTCAAATATTCTCGTACTTACAAACTTCTTGTTGTTCGAAAATTGTCTCTGGCTTGAAAACTATTCACTTCGGTTTTTAAAAACTTCATATTTGTTTTAGTAAGTACTTTTGGTACGTTAGAAATGACTTCTCCATTAGAATACGATGGAGCAGAATTCCTAGGGGCAAAACACTATGAGCTCCATTTCTAAAACATATAATAAAGGATTGAAAGTTTCCCTCCGAAGGGAAAACTAAGTTTTTTAACACTCGTTGCTGCTAAAACAATAGTTCGTGAGTTTTTCGCATTTATAAATTAGGATCTGTTTAGTTTAGTTTTGAAACTTTTATTGTTTTTTTTTGTGTCTTAAGAAAGCATTAGATAGTTTTATTTAATTTTAGCATATGGTATGATAAAACTAAATAGCACTTTCTTTTGCTATTTAGTGCAAAATTGTTATTTTAGAAAATGTTTAGCTTATGATATTTTTTTTGCACTCTAATTCTAAACAGGCAGTGTAAATTTTACTTTTTAAGAGTTTGTTACGTAAAAAGGCTCGTTAAGGAGTCGTCAAGTCTGTTAAATACAAAAAAAAAGAAATAGTTTTCCGACGTGTTTAATTTCTTATTCAACCACTAACACCAAAAACAAAAATCTCTAAATTCTGTAAACATTCAAATGCGACCATTAACGACAATATTGGTTTACGGGGGAGCAATAACGATGTAGTATGGAAACTATCGGCCGCCATTGAATCGCAAGGAGCGTCCCTCGTATGCGGCCAATATTTCGGTTATTTTCAGTTATGCCGTTCTATTTTGCGGTCAGTGTAATTTATATTGGTTCTGGGTTTGATTTTGATTTTTTTTTCTGTGGGTGTGCAGTTTTGGTTGTGTGTGTGTTGTTGGGTTTGTGTAATACTATTAAATTAAAAAGGGGTCGCTATTTAGTAGCCACACTGATAATGGCGCAGCATTAGCAGTGGAGAAATGTGTTACAAATTTTTGTTTCTCAGCTATTTTTGTACCATAGTAGTTTGAATTAATTCGACTATATTACTTCCTTGAACCATTCTCTTAAGTCACTTTATCTAATAATGAAAACGCTTTAAACTCCGTTTCGTAGTTTATTACGAACAGGCAGGCACACAGACGCGGGAACTTTGTTTTATAATACCCAAGCAACAAAATTATCCTATAATGCAGGTGTTACAGGCCTCCAGCACTTATAATGTTCTTTTAAGGGTTCTAGTATTGGCTGCCACGCTTGTAATAGCAAGAATGGAGTTAGTTGGGCCTTATAGTATATCTGATCTTATACATTAACTTATAATTACTTATAGGTTGAAATTAAGGGCGCAATATAAGCTTGAGTAATCTATAAAAGTATCGCGAGGGTGTAAATGCACTCAAGAGTATATAAACTGGTAGGCTATACTTATAACTGCTAACGAGAAGCGTTATAAAACTACTATAAGTAAAGTACGCTTATAAGAGTGATAAACAGAACTAAACATACTGGGAACTATTTGAATTTATTACTTGGTTTTATAAGGGCTTATTATAAGTTCAAGTTTATATATGGCCAAGAAATGGTTTTGACATTCACCATTTTATACACAAAGTACGCCTATAACGGTTTGTTAATGTATTTGTTAAAACCAACTTTCTCAAAATGGCGAGTTTTCGTTGTATGTTTACTAAAACCAACATTATTTAAAAATTCAAGTTAATGAAATCGCTAATTTCAAGGGGCGTGTCAAAATTTTGTTAAAAAACCTATTATACTTCACCGAAAATATACGTGCGCCATGTACATTCAAACACATTATATATTTTGACTTACTGAGCACTCTACCCATAATTAATATTCCAGAGAATATAAAAATTTATAATATTAAATGGATCAATATTAATCTTTACAAATGTGCGTACCAACATTCACCAATACAGAACACTTTGTATGAGCTTGTAAGGGATTCAATGTGTATGTTATTGTCGTGTTTGGTTCTATTAAGCGCTGATAGTTAGCTTCGCGGGAGGAAATAGTTCCACGTAGTCCATCTATAAGGTCCTAATTGGTCAAAGTGGTGTCCACCAAGTCTACTATAAATATTTAATAAGGTAAAATACGCCTATAAATTGGGCCCTTTTCCGTGGTTATAATTGCTTACTATTCCGTTATAGTCCTAATAAAATGGTGGTTCCAGGATAATTACTAGACCACATTTTGCTGCTTGGGTAATTATGTAAGGATTTATTCAAACGCCGAATCCTGTAATTTCTTCCCACATTTTTAACATCAAAAGAATAGGTAAGCAAAAAATATTCGATTGTCATGGACAGCACAGGATTTTATACTTTTTTTATTAAAACTAAACACACTGTTTGCTGGATGTTGAAAAAAAATATTCGCTTAAACATTTACGACGACTTTATTAAAATATTTTCATTTCAGACAAAGTTTGTTCTGTTGACAAAAATGTTCATAATCCGCACGATAAAAGGTGAAGCGTTTGTTCAAATAGTAGACTGTTCAAAGAGAATTATATTTCTTTTCTTTTATAAAGGTAAGCTATTGCTTGTGTTTATGTCCAAAGAGAACTATGACTATAATTCAGGAGATTTTTTTGCTTGTCTGAAAGGCAAATTTTGAGGAACTTTCGTCTAATCTGTCCAAAATGATTTAAATATCTGCTAACTCTACTCCTAAAATAGGTATATTAATATTGACGACTAACAATTTTTTGTATACAAAACAAAATTTATTTATCAGCAACATTGTAATGATTTTAAATAAATGTGATAACAATTTTAATAATTTAATATTTAAATTACGATGCATTTGCTTGAATTAAGTGAATTTTATTTTATAAGACTACTTAAAAAGTAGTCGAAAACTAAAAAGTAGATAGGTTTTAAACGTTTTTAATTAGAAGATCTGGCCGTCTAGAATGACTAATAATAAACCCAGAGTATTATTAAAATAGTTTAAACGGTGTCAATGGTCCAATGTCAAAATGACAGTTCGTGAAAAGATGGAAAATGAGAGTTCATGTGTCAGTGTATTCAGCGGCAATATAAACTGTTTAAAAGCTGCCACACGCTTATTTTCCGTTCAGTATCACATCTAAATGTAATTTTAAATGTAAACATTTCACGAAATTGCGGTCAAACACTTATTCGTAACATATACGTGCAGTGAATACCTACTACGGGCGAAGCGGAGTACGGTATGGCGCGAAATACTTTGAAATTTTCCCAAACAATTTTATATAAATCGTCCAAAACATAAAATATTGGTTTGGTACAATATTTTTACTTTCATTTTCTCGTGTGAAGCGATAGTTTTGTTGTTTAACCTTCTCGTGAGCGGCCATAACTCTTGGAACAATGGCGCGCGGCCTGTCCAGAAATAGCCGCGGAAAACAAACACGGGCCACGCGGACACCGCACTCCTTGCGTACAACACTAACCAACATTATAATCTTTACTACATTCATAGACGAGATTAAGCAGTGATGCAATCTAGCTCATGAATCATCGACTTTTCCGAGAACAAGCGTATCAGCGCTCAGAAAACTAAACACGTAGCGCGACATTGTATTAAAACCGATAATTACACACTCTGTACAAATTAACGAGACCGTTAACAAAACCACTTGTTAAGAAATAAGACGTTGCTCTACCCACAGTGCTTTTTATTTTACTCGCACTAATTTACTGCCGGTTTCCGCTTGAAACACTCTTAAAATAAAATTCACACATAGTTTGTTACAAAAAGGGTCGGAACTATGTTCGACAATTGTTTCTAAAAACAATTTAATACCCGATTGAGCTGCACAAACTGCTCCAATACTGCAACATTCCAAACTGTAACTGATTCAGTTTCAACTTCATAGCTGACTGCACTTCGAATCAATAGTCTACACTGTAAATGCATGAAAGGTGTATTAATAAAAAAAATATGAAATACGAATTGCAGCGAAAAATTCTTGGCTTTCAGCGTAGCCCAATGGTGAAACGGGGCATGTCCTAATGTAAGCAAATTGCCGTCACAGCCTTTCAGCGTCCGGCCGCGGCTATCATTCCCAAGATAAGCGCTTAAAAGCCTCATGGAAAACGCTTTCAGCAGGCGGACTATTACCGGGTGTTTCCATACTTTTTGCTTTGCGACTGGCCGGGTGGAGTATCTTATATCGAACGTGCTACGTATGACCGTTTTGAGTGCACGATTCAAATCTACGTTTGTTAGCTCCCGTCTGGTTTTAATACCACTTCAACCTATAACTCGCACTTTGTATCGCCATGTTATAAAATGTGACAAATTTTGAAACCGAAATAAATTTTCTCCAACAGCGATATAACATGAACCGAACATAAAGTAAATGTTGGCTCAAGAAAGTCGCTGTATATAAAAGACCGGTAAATTTTAAAGAAATAAGATGATGTCAGAACAACCTAATAATCTTAATGCATTAGATTACAAAGGGCTTACTCGGAGAAGGCGAGTAACGGGCGGGGAGGAGTCCTTTTATTTTTCTTCATAATATTAGATTTTATGATTATTTTAAAAGGGGCAAAGGCTCTTTGCTACTATACATCAAAAGACGATGCCATTGATCAGACATCTTTATCGAATTACGTGATTGCGTATACAAAACGTCGGGTGCTTTGGAGTTCCTTTGTGTTCGTTTCTTGTTGGTAACCTAGGCGGGAGTGTGCGGGGGTGCGGCGGCGTGGCGTGCGGGCGGCGCGGCATGTACTTGCAGCGTAATGCCGCTGCACTTGCCCTGGTCAGGAAGCGCGGCGGAATGCAGTCAGTCGCGTTTGTACCACCGCGAGCGGAGGGGTGCGGGGCGGCGCGAGGGCAATGCACGCGGCGCCGGCGCACCTCGCTGCCTCCCATTCAGTACATCTCACTGATGCTGCATTTATTTACTATTCTTAACGTCCAGCTTTTTCAAGCGCGAAGTTAGCTGCCAACTCAAGAAAAGGGCACCAACTAACAAAGCGGCTCACTTTAAAACGCCGCGGCTGTAGTTGGTGAAAGTTGTGAATTGCACCCGCCATTTCGTTCAAGGAGCTCGCGTGAATTTGAGACTCGGTTGCATAGTTAACAATGGCTATAAAACTTGGATGAAAGTCGTGTCGGATTATCGATAGTCTGTAAATCACGGGTCGTAAGAGTTAATGGTAGAGCCAATTTTTATATTGAGGCTATATTATCATACATCAGTGTGAATGCGAGAACGTAGAAAGACGCTAGTGTTTGCAAACAGGCGGATCAGTGTACGTCACTGGCACGCACACTCTGCCTACTGATGCACATCATGCAATGATACGGCCCCGTCATCGCTTTGAGTCGGCGAGTGCCGCAATTTCACTGTATGCCGTGCGTACGGAACGCGGCACGGGTTGGAATGCACTCGTTATATGCACACCACTCGAAAGGATTACCCACTAGTTGGCGGCGATTAACTGGCGCGCTCGTGGTTCGCCAGCGCCCTGCTATTGGTTTGTTTCCGAACGTAGCTAACGTTTGAATTTGGAATGTTGTTTCGGTTTTCGAATAACTTTAAATTTAATTCGTTTTTCTAAACTTTTTTGCATACAAATTGCAAAGTGGTCTGGTCTACTCCGATCGTTTGCGTCTAAAAAGGCATCAAATGCAAAATTTTATAGACTGCATATAGCGAAAGTAACAATTTGTTGTCAGTATTGATAAACAAATATATTTTCTTTACAGGTACGTGGGTGTTGTTAGAGAAAGTTCACGTAGATTTCATTCATTTACAACTGCGTAAGTAGCAGATTTGTTTTATTTTGCTTATTGTGTTTTTGGTTTTACGTCTATTAAATGAAATTAATGACGTTAAATGAATAAAACAGTTGAAGTCAAACAATTTTGGACGACTTATAAATATACCAGTCTAAGTTTAGCGCTTAAATGACTATCTGAACACAACTCAGTAGATAAGTGCGCGAACTTCGGAGAAGCATCAAAAAACTTAAACAACTATTTTTCAATGTCTTAGAAATTACATTATCTGAGTCGGAGTAAAGTAGTTCATTAATATCGCAGTTCAACATTGAGACTTAGAGTCATTGCATTTGAATGGTTGCAGTATCTCGAACAGTTGTGATTATTCGAGAGCTGAGAACTGTTGTACAAACAGAAAGGCTTTTAAGGAGCGTTTAGGTTTTAGAGTTTCGAGTAGAGATCAGCTTGATAGACACCGATTTGGATAATGCGAGACACTATGAAGCTTTAGGTTAACCTAGTCTTTAAAAGGTTCTGACCCTAACATTTTATCTCATAAAATCGAATGCATAGAGTCTTAAAATGCCTAAATAAATAAAATGTACGCAACATAAATAGGTACCTATATTGTAAAAAAAGTTATAAACTACGATAAATTGTTTCGTCACGTTCTGGTTGGATTTCAAATTAGACACACAATGTAAATAACATAACAAAAGCAAAATTACGGCTTTTTACGGTCATTAGGTGTTCAAATAAAACTTACAATAATTAAATTACCTGTCCAAGTAGAGCAGAAAAACTGACGTAAATGGTCTGCGCGATAAAAAAAAAGTAAGAGAAAATCAACGTAAAGTAGGTAAGTACTTACAGTAAATTAAAAGCAATCAATCCCCACATTACAATCTTACACACGACATGCAAAACAGCGCACCGAATTCCAAATTGAAATATTGCCGACACAGCCTAAACTCGAAATTTACATTTTGCCGGGCAGTTTATTTCGGTAGTAAAATATCGAGTAGTGTGTCGCGGTCCCAGGTGTTGGTTCAAACGACGCAAGTTTCACTAATGTGCGGCTTAAATGATGACAGTGTTGCGGGACTTAGCCCACCTGTGAGGGGACCGCACTTTTTGGTACTGAAAAATGGGACTCCTGATTATTTATGAAAGCCTGGTATAAGAGTAATGGGATGTTACTTGTTGTCGTCTGAATTTATTAAAAGCTGTTTGGTAGGCAACATTTTGAAATGTCTCTTCAAATTGTATCATGTTCTATAAACGTTTAGTCACTAAGAAATTCATAGAAATATTCAATTTGTTGTAGCAACAGAATTCACTCAGACATCAAATAACGAGACGTAAATATACACGAACGCGTGTATCATTACTGTACACTAGAATTGGAAAATTTCAAGCCTGTTTTCCCGTATAATCAAATTCGATTCCCTGTAGGATTCTTACAAATCACCGGTTGCTTATAAATCGTTCGTCTCGTCAGAGATTTATTCGTCTCGCTCTCTCGTCCAAATCCGGCTCCCAAAATGTTCGTCGGTTGTAAACCGCACTTGGCGTAAATTACACACGTAGGTATTTGGCAACAGTGTTTAAATAGGGGGCGCTTAAATTTGTACCCTTAAGTAGGGGGTAATAGAGGAAGTTTGCGCGTCTTACGTAATCGAACCCAGGAGTTGGGACTGAACAAACTAAGTTTTTATCTGTTAACTTTAGAGTATGTTACGAGTGAGTGAGGATGGATTTATTGACAACAAAACTGGCTCCGCGAGAGTTTTAGGGTGTACGATGATTTATTTATGGAGCCTTTGAGTTCTTATACGGGATTTTTATTTGACTGATCAATGTTATGTACTGTTTTTTATCGTCAGCGAAGCTACTCATTTATCCATTACTTACCTATATTATAAAAGCAATCGTTTGTGGAGCATTCACGGCTAAAACACCAACCGACTTTGAAGAGATTCGGTACAGAGTAAGGCTCAAACCCCACGGAAAGACACACAGGAAAGACAAAGACACTTAATACTCGACAGCCAGGAAAAGCCACAAAAAGCCAGTTTGTTAAATGCGTAATCATTTAATTTAAAATTCGAATACCATATTCCTAACTCAAAAGCGTTCTCTGTCACTAAAAAGGTTGAGCATCTCTTTACGTCATAATGAACGCAAATGGTCGTTCAGTGTGCACGTCTCACGAACCTCGATTACGATTCACATTGTTACTGCGAGCCCGCAAGGGAACTAAACTTAGCGATCTAATTGCTCGATGTCTAATCGATTGTGCCTCGTGTTGACTAGGATCGTACCTGTCGTTACAGATAACAGCGAAGTAGAGGTGATAATCATTGTACGTAATCTAATCGTTGTAAGGAGGTTGTAACTAAATTAAGCGGTGGTTTTAGCTTCTGGAGGATTCTGTTTGTTTTACTGTATGTCATTTGTTCTTGTATGAACAATTAAAAGTTACTTGTGGTCGCTATTTGACTATAACTCTTTTTAGCACATTTTGTGGTTAACTCTATCTTTCCAGTTTAGGAACTACGCACATTTATTCAGCTCCATTCAGCTTATGCCCATAGAAAACAACGATTTTGTACGAAAGCTGAACGGACGCGGAAAGCTGAACGGACGCGGAAAGCTGAAGCTGAATAAATGCGCGTTGTCCTTTAACCAAGGATTTTAATTACAAATTGAAGTAAGTGTGCAAAACATTAAACATTGTTTATGGGAAAATTTCTTGGAAGGCTCACTACACGACAAATTTAAAGAGATAAGTCCCTTAGTTTCTGGAAGTTCAGAAACTAAGGGCTCCTCATATATGTAGAAATGCTGTAATTTATTTACCCATTCCGACACCAACATTATGTTACAACATACTCGTACAACAGAAGAAACATAAACAGAACACAAAATCAAAAAACAATACTACCCTCGACGGGCCTGTTGGTCTAGTGGTTAGTTACCCTGACTGCTAAGCCGGAGGTCGTGGGTTCGATTCCCACCCAGGACAAACTTTGATGAGCACGAATGTTTGTTCTGTGTCTGGGTGTGATTTATTTATCTATAATATGTATGTATTTAAAAAATATATAAGTATGTTTATCAGCTGTCTGATTACCATAGCACAAGCTCTGCTTAGTTTGGGATCAGATGGCCGTGTGTGAGTTGTCCCAGGATATTTATTTATTTATTTATTTACCCTTATCACAGTACAAATAAAATAAATTTCACACAACGCAAGTCCATAAAGCGGCAGACCCCACCCCGTCACTAAATATGTGTACAAACAAACGAATACCAATTCATACGGCGAGTGTCGGGCGAGTAATGAAAGTGGTGCCGACTGAACCCGCCATTAATTGTCACAGGTGTCGATTACCGACAATACGCTTTTTCTATCGATAGTTTTTTTATGATTGCCCGTTACAGTTTTCATGACTATTGTTCAATATATGGGCATGAATAAACAGCAGTGTTTTCTGCTTTTCGTAAAATGACCGTCCCTAATAAAATGAAATAAAACATAGCTCGTTTACAATTATTATTCTGTTTCTTTGTGTTTTCCCTTTTAACCCTTATTTTAATTTTGGCGAGTATACAGTCAGTAAAAATACATTAAGAATCCCCACAATGGCAAAATTTTCCTGCAAGCTTTTAAGGTCGGCTATGCGCGTCTAAACACGGCAAATAAACGTATATTTAAATTTGTTTCTACATTAACGATGGCTATTAAAACTTTTTTTTGTAAAATTGCTGTTTTTTTCGTGGAACTTCAAAATGTTTACCTTTCAACATAAAAAAAGATGTTTAGGTAAGGAAGTGGTGTTGATATAAAATTCAGGGTAAAAAAACTTACTTGCCTGTAATTTTGTACACTGTAACTAAATACATAAAATCAAAAAGATTCTAGGAAGCTAGTAATAATATGGCTTTCAGGAAAAACTGTTACTGCAAATGTTACAAAATTACATAGAATCATCATGGACAGTGGCTGTAAATAAATAAATAAAACAACAAACAACGTTTCTAGGAAAATCCTATTACGGCATTGTTTTTTTCAATTTAAATCAAATATTCCGTCAAACTAAAATCATGAATAGAATTACCCGAGATCAATCGCGTGTTTTGAATACCAACCTTTAAGATCAACCCTTTCACTGCAGCCGGACGTTTGACAAACAAATTAAGCTTATTAGAATATTTTCGTTCAGTCATTTGATAATCAAGTACAAATGTTATCTAGGACAACACGCAGACATGATAAACTACAATGATAAAGGGTGACCGAATACATAAAAACTATTGATTTTTTATTGTAACATTTTGTTCGGGGCGCCTGTTATCAATTGATTAATGTTTCAGCTGGGTAGATACTGCCTTTCATGTTGCTATGCTAATTGATAGATGGAGTTATACATGTTTTTTTTATGTAGCTACTGCACGTAATTAAGTCGATGGAAATGTGACAAGAAAATATTATCAAGTGCTATGTTGGTATCGATTATTACTGCATATGACCTAGATAAATAGATATTTTTATAGTGTCACGTTTAACAGCTTTCGAAGAAGGACGTATAAGAATTATTACTAATGACCACACAATTATTATCGTTTCTTTATTTAATTTACAAACCAAAGAAATGTTACTACAAAATTTTCACCTAAAATTACTAAATAAAAGCATAGTGTAACTAATACTAAAATGGTTGTATACACATCCTCTTGTACACATCGTAAGCACAGTAACTCCATAAAACCAACACTAGTACGTGACACAAATAATTTTCACTTAGACCCAAGTGTTGCGAACGCTAAGAATTAAGTAGTGAGTACATAAATCGGTACAGTATAAGTTGCAGGTAAGCTTTGTTCAAACAAGCGAGTACAAGGTAGAACAAACTTAAATCCTTGCGAGCACTACCGCAAAATAAGCACAGCACAGAAGGGGCCCAGAAACTATATTCCTAATTTGCTCACTACTTAACTTCACGTGTATGTTTTGAGAATTTTGAGAGCTCTTAGCACTGTCGGAGACCCTAAATAAAACAATATTCACAATGAGGCAAAAGTTAAAGTACCTGTGCACTGAAATTCAGCAAAGGAAAGCAAGATTTTGATAGTGTGTGTTTGGACGCAAAATTATTGCTAGTATAAACATTATAACAAAATATCGGCGACCTTTGTAAAACAGAACTACCGTAAAGACGCGTATAATGACAAATAATGACGTCAAACAACGATTAAGTTCTTCAAAGCCATAAACAATCCTATAATGCAGTAATGAAGTTTAAGATACCTACTTAACCCTAATGTGAATCGTAAGTTCTTTGTGGAATATCCGCTTGCTTGCAACTTACCTATCGGCGGCCACCAATTGTTTGGTTAGGTAATAAACGGCACGGGGTCTAACGGACCCCGGCCGACATTACACGGTTACATTTAGAAACGTTAATTACCTATTAAATTTCACGCATAAACGATTATCTTAATTAATTTGTGTAAACTCGGCGTTTGATTTACGCTTGCGATCGTGAATACCGCGATGCGTTCGATCGTGGTGTGGTTTTATGGAGTTTTTGTCTAAGGTGTATGTAAGCTTTACCTTACTGACGACCGCAAAGATTTTGCTAAGTTTTTGGAAAAGGTTTGTTCCCAATAAGAGACTGATTACAAATGCAAACTAAAAACAAAGTACTACTCGTAACGCAAACAGGGTTCATTCCACTTTGTACTTTTTTAATTTTACACTTTTTTAATAGATGCCCGACTTACATGTGGACGGGTGCCTAGTTTTGATAGATACGCCATGACTTTGTTAATCTCTAATTAAGTAATTCAAGTATTGAGTTTTGGTGGATTAAGTCGTTTTCGGCATAACTACGTTCGATTGAAGAGTTGCAACCACTTGACAGGTTAATATCTTTTCTACAGTTAAATGTATTTGAACTGAAGATGACGCATTGACCGGTCGTCAACAAGACCTCATTCATTTCATTCCATTGACTTTTCAACTTTTTGCGTGGGAGTTACTTGTTATTTTTCTTTGCACTACCATGGTTTACTAGTCACAGGGCTCTTTATTTACTCATATTGAGGTTTTAATAATTGTGCGGCCTTGGCATAAAAGAAAAATAAATAAAAGTGAGTATTCGCGACCTGCCTCAATATAAACACGCGGTGCCAACAATAGGTGTAGAGCACTTTAAATAATAAATCCATATGGAGTTGGTTTTACGAGCGCATTGCAAGCCGAACACCTGTCTGTAATAACGTCATGTGTGCACTGCGTACTAAATAATTTGTGTACGATATTGTAATGCTGAGACCTATGTTATGATTACTTATGATTGCCTAGTACGTAGATTTTGTTTTAAAATACAGTGTTACTACCTTGTTTAAATGTCATTGCCCAATGGCTATGGCGACCACTTCTTATACGAATCTCAATCTATAAACTAAGTGGATTATAATTTTTTTTAATTCATAACCTTTTGAAAGTAATGCAAGGTAAAAAGGTCAGGTTTCAGTTAGTGGTATACCACGGCTGGAGCTTACGCCACTTATTGTTTAGATAAAAAAATAAAAAAAAGTGAGCCGTCACGGGACGCCTGGCAGATGTGAAACATCGACATTACATCATTGCCACACAGTACACAAGACTTTGACTGTATATATACACCATTATATAGCGTGGCGACGCGTCGCCACGGCATGCGTCGCCACGCCAGAAATTTGTTTTACGTGCGGCTATAGATGTTTCACATCAATAATAGTTGTGTCTTTTTTTTTACCTCAAATGAACTTATATTCTTTGGAAGACCTTTCTACCTCTTTGGATAAACAGAGAAAAAGCCTACTTTTGTGGTTTTTTCCTAAATGTCGAAGATATCAAAAAACTTTAGCTCTAGTTCGGTATCCGTATGGTCTTAACCTACCTTTATATTTTTTAAGAAACAATTCAACTGTCACACGCTCTTCGTTAAAGTAAAAGCCGTTAAAAAAAAGATTTTAGAAAGTTCACAATCGTTTCGAACGAGAAAAATAATGCTTAGCTTAGTAAGTGCTTTACATAACTTTTCGACGACCAAGCGATAGCCGGCTGTCGCGCTGCTATTGTCTTTCTATTGTGTCTCGAATCACGTGTGTTTGAAGGTTTAAGCATTATTACTATCACCTCCCACAACTGACAAACTGCAACGACAAGGAAGAAAGAAACAGAGAATAACTAAGCTAAAGTATACGCTATGTAGCGTACTTATCTTGGCATTAGTTGTTCATTTAAATGATTTTCCTATTTATCGATATTCGGGATAAATAACGTATTTATTCACAGCTTTAGTCATTATACTATACTTTAGTTATGAAAGTATTTAAATCGATATCGTTTTTTTTTTTGTCGAAAAACCATCAGTTAAATAACTATGTTCAAACTTGTCAGAAAGGTAGTTAAAAAGCAATTACTTTACAAATAATTAAAATGAACTGTTTATTAAGTATCGGGTAGCATTTTCAAAAATAATTTTTAGCTTCTTCTAAAGATTATTTTTGTTAGAGAATCCATTACCGTTTTTCTAGATAAGGTCAAACTACATTTTTGTTCTGCTGACGTACTTTTATAAAACTAGATTTATGAGATTTCATAAGTTCTATTTTTTAAAGTAATGAAATATCTGAGTGAAGGCCGAGTCATACTGTCAGTTGAATTGTTTAATCAATCATAAGAAATATTTTTATATAAGTAACAATGTATTTTTAAACCAGAATCCCACATTATGTAACTAAATAAAAAGAAAACTTTATTTAAAATATCTTTTATAAATAGTTATTCAAATTATAAAATGCTTTTTATCTGCCTCCCATCGTTCCAGTTATAATAATAATTGGAAACCAGACTTCGAATTGAATAAAAGAATCACCATTCCGCTTTTCAGATACAATTTTATAAATATAAATTTTATGAACGGCCGACTTCCGTTATTGACCCGTAGCTCTGAAAATTCTCACTGAAATGTTTATCATTAAACAATCTCGGCCCCTAAGTTGTTTAAACAGCGTTTCTTAGAGGCTTAGGCCCGTCAATACATTCGGTTAAGCTTTCCTCACCCAATTAATTAGCTGTTATGAAGATCAAAGACGCACCAGTTTGCGATCTCTGTGCTAAGCCTCCGACCCATTCAACTTGGTAACGAGGCTGACAGTTTAAGTTTGCTCCAATCCCTCTAATACAATGTACAGCGTGACTTCTGTCAATCAACTACGTATCTCAGTTTGCACCGACACCGCAGATTTGGTAGGCCCATTATGGAACTTAACACCTATTTCGTGAACAATAGAGTTGTTAACCGCGTGCGGTGTTCGATCGCTTACGTCTTTGTGTGTGACAATGAAAGTTTATCCGTTTTATTAGCGATCCACACTGAATAAATTTACGTGGTCTTTGTAATAGTGTTTAGTGAGGATTAAATGTTAAGGTTTGACTCGACCGTCTGCAGTTCGGTCGCCTCCGATGGATAATATTGGCGTTAATCTGTTAGCGCCTGAGGAGGGAACGTTAAATAGATATTCGGATTTCTCCAATGTTTGTATTGCGAAGTTAGACGGGGACGGTATTACGGGATACGTGTTATTAGCTCCGAGATAGATCGTGGGATGAGATTTGATATCTCAGTTTCTGTTTTTCTTGTAAAACTTGGCACCTTATTACTTTTATTTGAATTTATCTGGCTCGTGATCAGTTAGGTACTTCAAGATCTGTCAAAGTTGGAAAGACTTGTTTGAGAGTTTCTTAGACTAAATTTTAATTACATAACTCGTCACTAAAATGTTGGTGGAGAAAACTCTTTTATCTTAGATTAGTTTAAAAGCACAGAATAAAGTTGTGAGAAGATATTCAGTAGGTAATTTGATAACATCAATATTATTTAATCGGACAAGTCAATAGTCGTAGTTAATAACCGAGCCGTGTTTGCGGTTGGAAGATGATTGTATTCCCTCAATAAATATTTCCTTAATTTACAAGAAACCAATGTGATTCTACTCTTATTTATATTGATTTAAGTAATCAAAGATTAGCTGAAATACTCGTATTTCCAAGGCTTTGGTAGATTTCTATATTGTAAGTAACTGTAATTGGAATTTTCAAAGAAATTCAGTATCGATATTGCTGTGCTGTACGAAAGGAAATATTGGTTACTATTAACAAAGAAATGGTCTAGTTGGATGAGTTAACGCATTTCTTTAGAAAATTGCACCAGAATTGCAATTCACGGAAGCACTAACTTACTACTTAACGTTCTCAATTTACGTAAAAGTAAAAAAATCGTTACGTAAACATTAAACATTAGAAACACGAAATCGATACTACTAACGCCAAGACGAGGACAATACGTCGAGAGATAATTCCAAATCGTATCTTATTGGCTTCATAAGGAAAAAAAACATTCTACGGACGAAACAAATATTTTTTGCAGTCACATTCGTAAATCGTACCTGTTTCCTTATAAGGGTGTGTGTCTGTTACGTTGGAGGAAATACTCATAACCACACGAAATGCGTTTGAAATTTTTTTCACGTATCAATAAGTACCCAACGGTCGAGCGATCACATCACCCGCCAATTGAATGGAAACACTCGAATTTTTCTACACGTTTTAGACTTCCTGTGTGGAAGAAATTTAGAGTGAAATAGCGGTCATTGGCCGATTGGAAATTTAGGTAGAATTCGCGACTTGAATTTTACAATATGAATATTTCAAATCTAGAACACCTAAGTACGTAATAACCGCCAAGAACACGAATTCAAATTCAAAAAATCGAATTATCCATTTTGAACTGTCCGAAAACATAAACAAAAACACATCAACGCTTTCCTTTTATCTACGCATTCGAATTTGAAATGCATTAAAAAAACATACGTTTACGAACAGCCCCGAGCCCGTCCGTCGGCTTGTTCCGGATATTGAAGCACGTAATCTGACTACAGTATGTCTCCATGGCAATTTATCGAACGATGAATGGCCCGCCATTATTTCCAACCCTTAACCTAAAGCTTATTAATATCTACATAATTTATTGTAAATTGCATTCTGCAGTGAAGCCGTGCGTGCGTGAATAGGTGTGGATTGAATCTTAAAAGTAATAGGCACAGTTTATTTTTCCTTTTGGGTGGAAAAAACAAATGAAAATACGGAAGATAGTAAAAGTGTTAATGGTACGTTTAATAGTTAGTCGTCTTATGTAGAATTGTTTGTTGCATTTTTTTACCTACTTACCAAATTTTATGTTTACGTACACCCAAACATATTTTTGTAAATAAAAAATAGTGCTTGAACTGTTTTGTACTATCCAGCAATATAACAGAGGTTTGTATAAGTTTGGTTTAATACTAAAAATGAAAACCGATTTATTTTAACATTTCCTGCTGAACAAAAACCAAAATAACAATCAACTGGAAGCATTCAATTATCTATCTATAGACACATATTTACCCAAAGTAATCTGAAATATTCAAGATCTAAGTGCGAGTAAGGATTGGGAACGAATAATCCAAAGTGCTTTAGACAATTACAGCGGTCATTAATCACAGGACATTAGCTGAATAACTTAGTAGATTTCACCCCGTTTTCCCCATAATTTCTAGGTTTGTTCACAAGTCCGGACATGCATTAAAAGTAGTCATTATTTGTGAATAAATAATAGCTAAAGTATACGTGACGTTTTGTCAGCGATTTCATGCAGCACTAATGCATAACAAAGGAAAGTAGTAAATTCTCAGATTCGAAGTTATTGTTATGATTTACAAATAAAAATAATGAGTGCGTTTGTAATGTGAAAATAACGGGTTTTGTGACAGTATTTGAAGTCGGTTAATAAGTAGGTAAGGCACTTGTGAGACGTTTTTTAGTCTGTCTGTTGATTCCAGCTTACATCCGGCGAACCAATTTCAGCCGATGTTATAAAGTTCCTCAATATATTGTGTATTTAAAATCATTCCATAGACATAGTATTATGGAATATTCCGAAGCTTCCAAATAGATTGCGCGCAGGAAAAGAGGACAACGAAACAACGGACAGTAGTGGTCATGTCTATTCGACGGACAAAAAGTCTTTATCATCCATCCATCACTTACTTAGCACCATATTGTATTGTATAACGGGTTGGTTGATTTTGCTGGCGATTTTTTATGTGTATCAGCATTTCCAGCTAACTTAATTTTTTTACTTCTACCCTTCTAAAAACGCTAATCGGTTATCCATACTAATATTATAAATGGGAAAGTGTGTCTGTCTGTCTGTCTGTCTGTTTGTCTTTCTTTCACGGCAAAACGGAGCGACGGAATGACGTGATTTTTTAAGTGGAGATAGTTGAAGGGATGGAGAGTAACATAGGCTACTTTTTGTCTCTTTTTAACGCGAGCGAAGCCGCGGGCAGAAGCTAGTTGTTATATAATTTTACTTATTGTATTTTCAGTAAGTGATATTAATAACTTACTGAAAATAACCCTTATAATAATAATTTTTATACATCTTAACCCGTAACTTAAGTCTCTTAAACTTTTTCAGATTTTCTTTTTTTTTATTTAATGATCATATAAGTTGTCAGGTTTTTGGTAGCTCAATGTGCTAGCGTTTGTATTTTGCACTCACCATCTATATAATACTAGCTTTTGCCCGCGGCTTCACTCGCGTTAAAAAGAGACAAAAAGTAGCCTATGTTACTCTCCATCCCTTCAACAATCTCCACTTAATCACGTCAATTCGTCGCTCCGTTTTGCCGTGAAAGAAAGACAAACAGACAGACAGACAGACACACTTTCCCATTTATAATATTAGTATGGATGGATATTATTTAAGTTCATAAACATATATTTTCTTAAAATTGCGCTCACATTTTCTATTAACCACTTCACACAACTGCGCGCCTAGTACTTTTGATTGATTTAAGTACTAAGTATCTCAGTATTTTAAATTTTCTCACATTATCACTTCACATTACTGCGCTCCTAGTACTATTGTTCTCTTAAGTTTTCAATCTTTAATTGAATTTAGAATTAACTGTAGGGGAAAATGTTTCATCTTTTATAATTATGTTCTCGTCGATTTTTCATTATTTTTAAGATGTATTCTGCTATTCGGGGCGGGGACAAATCCAACGAACCAAAAACCATGAAAATTGGTCTAGCCGATCTCGAGTTATAACTGTTGTAACAAACCCGACTTTGTTTTATATATATAGATTAAAAGGGTCTGACTGACTGTTGATATATGAACGCACTGCCCAAATCGCTGGCCCTAGAAACAAGAAACTTGCAGGGAGTGTTCTTTGTAAAGAGTAGGTAACTACTAGAAAAGGATTGTTTCAAAGCGGTAAAATGCGGCCGAAGCCAAATGTTAGTCAGAGAGCATCGAATACGAAATGTATATAGGAGTACCATTCAGTAATAATGTAGGGCTTAATGAGTCCAGTGATGCACCATTAAGTTACACATTTCCGCCGAGTCGTGCGACTTATGCGGGGATACGAATGTTTCTTAGCTTATGTTTTTTTCTGTTTGTTTATCATCAGTATACCTACAGTTATTTCATAACTACTTTCCGAGTTTTTTTTTGTTTCAAAATCGATTGAGATTGGCGGACAAACAGATTAATAGACCTAATAAACTTACTTTTGCAGAATACCTAAGCACGGACGGTCAAGTTCTTAGAACGAAATTTGTAATTGAATTTTTGTTGGTGTTATATATTAATTGTGAGCTGTTATGATAGGCTCTTAATAAAACAGTTAACCAATAACAAAGTTTACAAGTTCAATTTCCAGACAAGCGGAAAACGTAACTCACCCATCGAAGGAAAACTTAAAATCTTCCAACAAATCTTTGAAATTCCGTTGAATCTTCCAAAAAAAAAAAATAACATCATGATACATCAGATGCGAAATACACCAAAAGACAGACATGTAAACGAAATTTAATTTTAACACTAAAATGTTCTTAGCGCTTGTTAAAGTACAATATAAAATGCGGGCTCGTTCAAACGAACGCGCGTTTAGACCGCCTGGTTTTTCTCACTCGCCGATAGCTATCATAGTAAATCACTGCACTAGCGTCTGCCCAGAAATTTATTTTTGTAAGCGACTATTTAAATACTGCTAAATTACGGTATGTTCTATGAGTACTTTGTGGTCGGTAGGTAGCAGTTGTTAGAATTGGTAATGTGTTGGTTTTGGGTCAAATGGTGTTAAGATTCGAAGAAAGATTGAGGCTGTCAGTATTTTTTTGTGTCTTACGAATGTCGCGGTGCATTGAACTAAATCTTATGAATATTTCATGCGCAGGGTTCCGTAGTTTTTATTAATGTGATTTCGGTGTATGTGACTCGATAATCTGTTTATTCTATATAGTTAGCTGTGATAATTTTTGTTTTAACTTTGTTATAATTGCCGTGATTTTTCTTGTACAAAAGCAACCGTTTAGCTCACAGAAGCTTAATGTTTCAGAAATAGCTCCCTAAATTATATTTATGAAGCCGTTATCAAGCAATACACCACCGCCTAGACACCCCACACCAGTAGACAAACGAGAAAAAAAAATCTATACCAAAACAGAATTTTAATAGTTCTGTAGTTACATATAAACTCATTTCTTAAAGAAACCAAAGGCACCGGCACATTTCGCACATGACATCACATGCCTGAGAACATTGTGATTCTCGGCGCATGCGTCTCGCGTTGCATAATGCATCTAATGACGCGACCCGTTGCCCTTCCGTTTCCTGCTCGGCATTAATTAGCTTTTACACAGATTGCGCTTAGCTTAAGGTGTTACCAGATATTGAGCTTTGTTTGAAGTGTGGTGTGAACGAAGCACGGGTTGGATTTTAGAGTTACTCGTTGACATGGCGTGTTGGATGGGCTTAGTAAATTTATTTTGGAATGTTTTTTCTTCTTGGTAGTTAGTGCGTAGTTTTGAATGGAACTAGGTGCCAAATAAGGGCCGTCATTCGACGGATTTGATAGTACACACTTCGCATTCGGAAAATCTGAGGCATTTTTACCAAGACGGATCCCGAATGAAATCAACAATTCAGCTATTGTGTTTTACGCAGATAGTGGCTGTTTTAACACAACATTAAGAATCAAAGTCCTGTAAGAATTAATAGTTTAGAGTATCACGTCGAAGGCTTTCTCTAATGCACACACACAAACTTACACACAACTCTATGACGTTATACAAACAGTAAATTATATGTGTGATGAAACCATTTGCGCCTTGCTCATATATCCGTTTCCGTGTTAGATTAATTGGCCCGTAACGCACGGAAGGATGTATGACTGTCACAACTCATGTAAATTGCTAGTGTCTTAGAGCTACGCCGAGCAAGATGGTATGCTCATATAAATAATAAATGTCTTCATATCTTAGTCTTAATTATTTATTACAACCATAGTTACAGACGCACCGAGCAATAACGATTAACTGTAAATGAAAAGCGACCTAATATCAACGAAAGTTTCGTCATTAATTTTCATTGCGAAATAAACCACGTGATGTACCCTAAATCTGTTTTTATATAACATCTGCGTAGCATTGTTGGATACTAATCTAATTAACCTTAGACACGAGTCCAAATGTGTTAACGGGCGGCTCGGGGAGCCGGGATCGGGTCGGAGAGCACGGCAATCCGACGCTTATTGTGATCGGCGTAGGTGCCGGAATCCGGCGCGGAGCCGTCTCATTAGCATTCATCGTGCGCTCGCGGCCGCGCGCTCCCGAATAAAGCATCTGTTAAATGTCTCGTGCTAGCTAAAACTTACCCGTAATTATCTGTTAACATTCCCAAGTTTGACCTCGCGAAAATCTTGCGAATACTCCCAAACTCCGGTCCGGCCCACCGGAGGCGTTTTACTTCCCTAATAATCGGGCTCATGGAGATTTTTAATGAAAAAGATTGTTCGCCGTTATTTAGAAAGTTTGTAAAAGGGATCCAGTCTGAAGTTTGTTTTGATTTAGTGTTGCGCACCCAACGTTGATTGTGTTCTTCTACGCGGTTTTGTATCGGATTAGACGTAATTAAAAAAAAAAACCGGCCTGTTAATAAATCCTTCCCATTCATTGGGATCAGTGACACGAATTAAAAATTTCCTATTTTTAATATTTTGTACCCGAATATGTCTTTCATAATAATCGCGTATGATACATTTTCTTTTTAAAAGTTAATTTAATCATTTGAATTCGTATCCGACCCGTATCGTGAGGCTTTTGTGAAAGACAGCCATTCGTTTTATCGATGATTCAAACCGTATCCATTCGGGCCGCTAATGGTTTTCAAATAAACCAGTGCTGTGTTAATGGTTCTGAATTTGTATAAAAAAGGGTGAAATTGAGCTAATTGATGCGACGCGCGCCCTTTGTTTGTGTGTTATCGTTTCCTGTAGTAGATATTCGAAATTGATACTGGCTAGATTGAGCTCTAAAGATAAAATACCAAAGTTATTAACAAACTTATTAGTACAGCAGAATGCAGGATACTAAAATAAATTTTATAGTCTCAATCATACAATTTCTTTACTTTAGATAACTATCTTATGAGCAGTATTATTATAAGTAGTCAGCTTCGCAGCGCACGCGGCGATTACCGCAGTATCATAAGGTTTATCGCAGAATTTTCATCTCTTTAGTTTCTGTTCCACACTTAGATAAATAAAAGTGTATTTCATATTAAAATGACTCTGATTACCATGTAATCAGTGGAAGAAATCTGCAATATTTAAACAGAGGGGCTGAGTTAATGGCAGCTATAAATCATCATCTTTTCATTTAATTAGTTAAGCGCAGGTATTTTCTTTCAATGATACGGGATTTTATTTTATTTGCATCGTCAGCTTTATGGCGGAATAGTCAATAAAGCATGTCATAAGTCCGCATTAATCATGACTGACAGAATAATTCAGTCCGACCTTATCGTTTAAAAGTGAATGTATTTTGATAGATTCGCAAAGGTAGGTATGTCCCTATATCGATTTTCAATTAATCTTTTGTCCCCTTTTGCGTTTAGACAGATTCATTTTTCGTTGTCGCAAAACGTTGTAAGTGAGATTTTTATTTATTTTCTATTTCTTGTGTTTGCGGGGCTAGACTGCTCGTCTCTCGGATACTCGGTTCCTCGGGATCCGGCGGTTGTGTCATTCCTCTGTATGCTAAACAAACAGTCGTGAACGCAAACATTGAAATCGTACGGCGATGTTATTCATTCCTATCGATTCGTTGTCATATTTTTAACTATTTAGCGATTATTTATTATCTGTTGATGTTTGTGGTACATCCATTTAAAAATATTATTTATCGACTTATTTGTTGAATTTTGTGACACATTTTTATGGACATTATTACAATGATGATTTTTTTTTATCAAATGTCGGCCACGTTCTTTCAAGTATTTTTAAATTAAGTACATAAGTTGATTGAATAACGTTAATTACTCCATTCCATTAGAATTCTATTAAAAAGATTCTTGAAAAGCATGTAGGTGAGTCTGTACATCTATTTCCCTGTGAAAACATCATTGATCCTTTTTTTTCTGTAAAAATAGGCTGGCAGTGAGGCCATAGCAGAAAAGGCTCGTTGAATAGCCGTCTGCACCGGAAAGTCGGAAAAAATCGACACAGATTCGCGCCTGTCCGTTTTATGGTCGATATGTTAATAAACAGTCGACGTGCTTTGAATGGATGATATTACGGTTTACCTACAGAACTGCAAGACTCCACAAAAGATTAATAAAAGTAAATGCTCGGAAACCAACACAACTATATTCGATTGAAGAATTATTTATTCATTCTTTAGTATATCTAGTTCAGCATGCATAACTCTTTTATAACACCCATCAAAGAGACATTTAGCTTCACGTTAACTATTAAACTATGCTTATTACGCTGCTAGTAAAAGTCAAAGAAAGCCGGCAACGCGTTATTTTAGAAAATGTAATATTTCCTGTTTGTTTATTTACTGGTCGCGTCAAACGCATTGCGTTGAACACGTGTGGCGTACTCTAAAATGGTCAGCGCGTTATAATTTTACGTTCCTTACTTAGTTATTTCGGTATTCATGCTCTACTAGTGAATGTCCGTGTTCAAATTACTTACGACGTAGCTTCGGAACTGGCTTCTCTACATTCTTTCCTGAGACATTGCGACTTAATTTAAAAAAAGAACAAAACATATTTTCCAGAATAATTCATGATAAAATAGACGTTACTTTATTAAATTTCCTGCTACCTGCCCAGGCTGGCTCGGTAAGGCTTCGCTTTATGGCCCAATTTAAAAAATGTTTCACATTATATGGGGAGAAAATAATGCAGTGTAGTCTTACAGATAAATTAAGGGGCTTAAATACATTTTGTACTTATATTCCTTTAGAACGAATTATGAAATGAATACAACCGTTTGAAGGAAGAAGCGTGAAACGTGTAATTTCTTTAAAAGCTTTCGGCCGAAACAAGACCCAAAAGTTTATCGACGTCGTGTGATCCGCCAATCAAAATGTTTCCTAATTTACCGTTGCAAATGGGTGCCTAGTCCCATTGAAACAGAAAGAAGTGGTCAAACAACTCGCCCGAACAAAGCCAAGTTTTTTCAAATTGAGGACAGAAGTCAGCAAGTATTCGGTGATCAAAGGAGAGGAAGATTGGCGACGACCTCACCAAGGGGCCTCCATTCTGAACCTCCAACATTTGTCTAACCCTGGAATGCCTCCTTTGAAATTGTAAAACTAATTCGAAGCAGTTCTGTGATTACTTCCATCCGATCTTTTTGTTGTCGTATTTAATGAAATTGAAAGCTTCTCTTTGTCGAAACTATTCGGGAGACATACCTTCAAATAAAGTATTCTTCTCGGTCAAATTGTTTTGTGACAAAAGCTTAGGCTTAGGGTTCCTGTGGGGGTCGCTCGAGTGTAAGGTAGACACACTTACGCATATTGCGAAGGTATGTTATTAAACATTAGACACATTGTGTATCTTAATAGGGGCGTAGCTTCGTCGGTTGCCTGTTTCACTCCAAGTTTTAGAAGTTCTGACAACGCATCTTCCCGGGTATTGTTTAAAGTTTATTAAGTTTTGAACATTGCATGACGTAAGTCGACGTAGACTGGTAATGAACTGAACACAAGATGACTCTGAGACTATTTCACGGTTTCGCTATTCAGCTGTTTTGTTTCGCGTCGTATTTGTTAACATTGGAATTATTTTAGCGTTTCGCTACGGAAAGTTAGCGATGTATTCGGGAACGACAAAGTTAGTTATTTGATGAAATTAAACTGAGTGAATTAAATACAAACACTGTGTTCAGCGGGTAATGTGGTAAAAATACGGTTTACCTATTAGAAGTTAGCTGGTTTGTGCCTTAAGAGTTTGAGGTAAAAAAGTTATGTATTGAGTAAGTTAAGTCATGTTACTGCTATATTTTTTTTGCATTGTTTTATTTATCTATACTAACTAATATTATAAAAAAGAAAGATTTGTATTTTTATATTTTTTATATAACGATTCAAACGATTTCAAAAAATATTTTTTTTATTAGAAAGTTACATTATCCCTGCGTAACATAGGCTATATAATATCACGCCATGTCCCCCGGGAGCGAAGCAGTAACCAAAAACCTAACGTAACGCGGGTGAAACCTCGAGGAACAGCTAGTGAGATATATTTTCCTATGATCTCATTTTGTTTTTTCACAACGACTTTTATAGAGTTACTGGCGCCCAACAAGGCCTTAACCCATTGAATGCTCTGATAACAGACACAATTAGAAAAGCATTGTCTCTTGCGTGGATCCACGTCCTAGGCACACGAAAGGTTAACTGTCCCAGATGGGCGCCAATAGCGGCTTGCACGTTACTAAAAAAGAAACTGACTGATATCCTTCAACCTCAAGCGTAAAACAAAACTCTCCCCACAAAACAATGTTTTCCCTACGTTATCTTTAAACTGAACATCTTACGAAATTCTGAAACTTCATCTTACATTTACAAAGCAAACATGGGTCGGTCCGTGTAATTAGTTATGGCACGGTTAAGTTTAAGACATGACGGTGCAACAAGTTCTGTTGCATTAACTTGTGATCAACCCCGAGCACCTCTGATGTTCGCTTGTAAGTTGTACACGTCACTACTCCAAAATGGAGAATTTTCTACGTCTTATGACTGACGTTGTTTGAGAAATTTTCATTTAGTTTTGGAGCATCAAGACTTTGTGCTTTGGTATCTTTTTGATTGACTAAAACAGTTTTTGAGTGTAAATTAACATATGTGAAGACGTGTGTTTAAGTTTTTAATGGCTGAATTGTAATAATTATACCCATTTTATTTTCAGTTATTTGATTTCATCATTAGGGTGGTCATCGTTTTATTTTTGTAGTTTCTGATTTACTTATGTGTAAGGCTGGCTTAGTTTCTGTATATTTAAAAGTTCCATTTTTTATAATCTTTGGAGTTTGAAATCAAAATATTTTTATGTGTAGAATTCACAAAAAATTTCGTTTCGTTTCTCAAATTATTTCAGTTAGCACATTTTCATATATTTAGGCATTCTGTTAAATAAACGTTTAGCTAACGGTAAAATTAGAGTTGATCGTATTACTTATATTTCTGCCTAGTCCTTGATTTTTAAGACCTGGCCTCGTTACTATGATTATCTAAAGTACTGACTTCTTTATTCCCTTTGGAAATTAATTAAGTGAGTGGGTATTACGTACCTAAGTATCTACCTACCTATTCATAAATGGTATAATTTTTCTTTAGTGCTCTTAAAATATTTATGTAAGTGAAATACACACCGAGTTATTTAATGTACCAAATAACCTTACGCCTATCATCGATGGCATCTTTAAGTCTCAAAATTAGGGCAAGTCAAACACATCTTTTATCGTTAAGAAAAAAAGAAGCTAGTTGCTTGGACTCTCTTCCAGTAACTTTTGGGTACCTATGTTATTGTTTTCCATTCTGTGAAATAAAAATAAGCCAATTGGAGCCCAACACGAAACTTACCAACATAACACTCCACAAAAAGTACTATATTATATAGAATCCAATATCTATCGATGTCAATATTACCTTGTGCTTGACGTAGCGTATGATTACCAACACTTGTCTTTTGACTCTTATCCAATACATGAGGTTTCTTACTTAAACACTTCTTGGAAGTATCTCCTAAGATTGGTTACATTCTGAGTTCTGAAAATCACAATTATATAAATAAAAAACAAGGGGTTTTACTTTTATTAAATCCAGTTAAAAAAGAAGTTGTTAACATCGCAGCTTCAGCTAACAAAATAAATGATAAGTTTAAAATGGCTGACCCGATTTTAATTAAACATATCTGAGAACCATACTTTCTAATAAAAAAACTGCGTCCAAATCGTTCAATCCGTTTAAGAGCTAATTGAGATGCCACAGTCAGACAGACGAACAGACAGTCACGCACAAAGCGGTCAAACTTATATCACCCTTCTTTTTGCGTCGGGGGCTAATTATTGAAAATAATTGTTGCTTATTCATACCCATATATTTAAACTGTAAAATTACGTTTAATACTTACCTGCCATAAAATGATAACACATTTTCGAACGCTCAAATTTTTACAGTATTAAATTCCATTCATAAATTCTCCATACCAAAACATCATCAGCGCATTCATAAAAGTTTATTAAAGCTACACCAATATTTCCAATCATGCATGTTCAACTTAACAGAGAATGTATGAAAGGGATCCCAGGAATGTGTTCGTACGGGGAACATATTTTTCCTATTTTCCATCTATTGTCTGTATTTTTCAATAAAACAGCAGAATTCAAAACATGGGTTTCCAAGGGATTTAGAAATAATCCTTTCTACACTACAATTGTTCGATTGTTCAATTCGATCGTTCTTCATTCCGGGAAATAATCGCGAATGTTCCATCAAAGTGTATTATCGTAGCAGTTAATACGTCAATAATGGAACTGTTCAATAGTGTAGTGAAACAATTCCGGCGGTGGTCGTTTGTCGCGTCACTATTATTCGTACTATCGAGTTTCTGTGCTCGGCTACATTGGAGCAGCATTAATAACAGAGATCCATAATCCATTCTCCATTACCGTCCTTTGTGCGCTAAACGTTTATTAGCGGAAAATCATTTTGGCCTTTAAACTGGTCCCTCGTTTGATCGACTTTCAGTTTTCGGTACAATAGCTGTTCAGATCCGGGTTAGTTTAATGACAAACTAATACGTGTTCCCAAATTGAACGGCGAATGGGAAACGATCGGTAATATGTTACTGTTGGCAATTGTTTACCTAACTGTTTAGAGCTCACAAATATCTGGGAATATTATTCCATCGAATTGTTTAAGCAGCAATTTGTAAATGTCACAGAAGGAGTCTATTTAAATTCTTTCCAGTAATATCGCAATAACGTAACCACTAAAGTTTCGGAAACTGAAACGTTTAGGTTACTATTTTAGAAGCAATTTCAGAGATATCCAAGATTTTCGGATGAAATACCATCCCAAGTTTCCGGAAAGCAAAGGCGAATCTACATAAATCCCCAACATTCTAACCACTTTATCTTAAACCAACGATCCTCTAAATAAAATACACTCCTCAACGAACTGATTCAATTTCTCGACGTCTCGCCGACGCAGACCGAAACATCGGAACGCATTCGCCGAATCCCCAAGAGCTTGTTTCTAGTTGACGTCTATTTGCATGACTAACCACCCTTAAACCCCGGGCCGTGGTCAACAATGGGAACGTTTAGCAATTCGCTCTCATAATGAAGTTAAGCGGGGATTGTAGACCACCCCTATGAATCGGAATAGAACAACGCTACGGCGTAACCGGCTTTATAAACAATGCATTTAATAAACGAGATTTATTCATTTGTATGCAGTTTATGGTTGGAATTTTGTCTAATTGGTGGGATTTTGGTGTTTTCTCAATCTTCACGCCTGCATTCCTCGGCTGAGGGTAGGCAAATAACCTTTACTCTCATTTTACGGGATATGTTTCAGTCCCATATTATACGAGATTGGTTTTTTTTAATACTGAGAATTTTCAAAGTTCAGTAACTTCTCTCTATATATTTAAATTCATGATATCTATAGGAAACCAGCAACCCTGTTATACACCTAGCTTTATTTAACCCCAGGCTGCAACAGAAAATTTCTTGACAGATCCGCATCGCTTTTCCAATCCGGGACCATTATACTAATGAGGCAGTAAGGTTCAGCCAGATTACAATTTTTGAGTGCATGGACGTCGCAATAAAGATTGCTTTTAGTGGATACGTGTCTATAATTTAGTATTCATACAGCGTAGGTTACTAAAGTGGAATTAAACTGACCTATTTTATTACTAGCTTCTGCCCGCGGCTTCGCTCGCGTTAGAAAGAGACAAAAAGTAGCCTATGTTACTCTCCATCCCTTCAACTATCTCCACTTAAAAAATCACGTCAATCCGTCGCTCCGTTTTGCCGTGAAAGAAAGACAAACAGACAGACAGACAGACAGACACACTTTCCCATTTATAATATTAGTATGGATATTAATATGAATAAATATGTACTTTATTGGGAGCTTATTCATTTTGATAAACTTATCTCAATAGAGTTTATTTGAATAAATACATACATTTTATTGGGAAATGTTTGTATGTTTGTTTCCTAATAACACTTTAACGGTTCCATGATATTTTATTATATTAATATGAATAAATATGTACTTTATTGGGAGCTTATTCATTTAGATAAACTTATCTCAATAGAGTTTATTTGAATAAATACATACATTTTATTGGAAAATGTTTGTATGTTTGTTTCCTAATAACACTTTAACGGTTCCATGATATAAAAAATAAAAAGATGTAAGATCTCCACAAGCGGTATAGTGAAAGATAGTGAAACTTTACCAAGTGGTAAACTTAACATAAAACGTCACGTTTATGGCATTGCAATATTATATAGTATATTTGTGACGTGACAAATACATCGTATCGTTATAAAGTGCCGATTTCAAAATTATAATCTAATGTAGATAAAAAAACAGATTACTTGTAAATCATTGGTTCCTTGTATTTGAATGCAATTTGCCAAAGTTAGAGCATCTATTTATTATTTTATGATGGACAAAACCACAGACAGTACCTTATGTTAAATATCATCATAAATCCACACAAACCCTATTTGTTTACACAAGTAAATAAATAAAAAAATCCTATAATTGAATGTTCATTGCTAATAAAATCCCGGACGCTTACAGACAAGCCCTTGAGTAGCAAAAACAAGCAAAAGACAGGAAAAACATCCGATTAGAATCAGTTCAGTGAATCTGAAGACAGGGAACGAAACAAAGGACGCATTGCTTTTAGTTTGCAATCGTTTATTGTAAATTAACGAAATATTTGAGGCATATCTTGAAAAAAGTCTTCAAAAAATTTACCATTTCAGAAATATTGATAATTATGTTATTTTAGACTTTATCTACTCATTTCAGTTATAATTTTGGTGAAAACTAATTATAACCCAATAACATCATACTAATATTATAAAGGCGAAAGTAACTATGTCTGTCTGTCTCTTCTTCACGCCTAAATCACTAGAACGGTTTGATCAAAATTTGGTGTAGATATAGTCTGGGATCCGAGAAAGGACATAGGATAGTTTTTATTCCGAAAATCCCCCGGGAACGGGAACTATTATTCCACGCGGCCGAAGCCGGGGGCAAAAGCTAGTCCGTACTAATATTATAAATGCGAAAGTAATTCTGTCTGTCTGTCTGTGATGATAAAAACTTTGAATGTTTCACATAAGTTGCTTATAATTTCCCAATAAAATTTAATCATAGATGTACAAAAGACAAACAAATGACCTGGATTGACTGAAATAATTTAAAAGATCTTTGTTACTCTTTCACACAAAAAATACTGAACGGATTTATACTGAACTTGGTTGAATACCACATAGCTATACTTATAACATCACGCTGTGATCGACGCAAGCAGAGCATTAGTGAAAGACCTGACAAATTGAGGATGGAACCACGGAGAACAGCAAGAAAATAAATAAATAATAAATCAAATACCCATACCTAGGTTAAATGCAAAAGTTCCGTTTAAAGTTCACATAACTATAGTGGAAAAAAATTGCATATCACGCAGAAATAGCTCGGCATCGTGCGATTGAACTTAAAGCACCCCATAGGTTTCCATGGGATTGCGGCTATTGTTTCGCGTGCGAAATGTACCTGAGGGCCTAGTACTAGCAAGCTTCCTAAAAGTGTGCTTGAGGTCAAAATTTGGACAAGCGGATAGTTTTTTTTTACCTACAACGGAACAGACAAGGTTTAAGGAAGCGTTTGGGGTAAGAGGTTGTGTGTGCGTACACCAAATCTTATTCCCATGAATGTTCCCACTTACCTCTAGAACATCCAACCAACATAAAAACACACATTAGACAGCCTGACAATAGCTATTATTTCTTTTTTTTTTTTGTAGGCATATGTCAAAATTTTATTAGAGCAGTTTTGACTTATTTTGACTTGTATTGTATTATTGGCTTCTGCAGCAAGCATTCGAATTATAAATGTAATAAAAGTATTCGATTCAAATCAAGTTCAAGTAGGTTTAATTTATACAATTATTACCATAGATTGATATGAAAAAAAACTTAACTTCAAACTAATTTAACGTTACGTGTAAAACAGGCACTTAAAATCGAATGTTTTATTAAAACGTTATGTTTACGCCGCGCGTTCGTACTCGCCCTACAGGCAGGTTTATCCGAAGTACTCGTGGTAGTAACAATATTTCTCTTTTGTTTGCAGGTGAGTGAATCTTCACTACTTGAGTGCAGCAGCGGGCGCTACACAGCGTCCGACACGGTGAGTCCATTTCAAAAGTTATCGTGTTCACACTGGCTCGCCTTAATCACGCCCATTCTGTCATTCAAAATAGTTTGAATACTTCATGTGAACACGCTTTTATTGGCAATGTTTTGATTACTGAAGTTCATTTCGCTTGGGTTGTAGTGCGGTGGA
This sequence comes from Athetis lepigone, assembly GCA_033675125.1. NCBI lineage: Eukaryota > Metazoa > Arthropoda > Insecta > Lepidoptera > Noctuidae > Athetis > Athetis lepigone. Next base: position 14,518,734 of record CM066229.1, on the reverse strand, counting down.
GGTTTCTAATTTAGAGTTTAGTTTTCCTATGTACACAATCATTAGCTTCTCTTCACAAGTGCGTTTGTTTATTTAAAAAGTTGTTCCATAAACTTAAACTTCATTCAAATCTCACGAATTATTTAAACGAAATGTCCAAATGAATCGCCTATTTGTTAGAAAATTTGTTTCTCTAATATTATTTTATACGGAAAACTTGAAGGACCACGAAAGTTGTTCAAAATCGTAATAAGACGAAAAAAGTAAAAGATACGTCGAAATAAAAACTCCAACAGCTAATCAACAAGAGTTTTTCGTACTTGTAGAAGTATCAAAGCGAGAGTCGTACTTCGCTAAAAGTTGCCATGTTTTTTTGCGGACGGTACACTTGCGTAAATATGTTTTTTTTTTACTTTTTAATCCAATTTCTACTACTTCCACCAGAATAGCTGCAATACGGCACTTTCTAAGTAAATAGTTTCTATAAAAAAATATTATGAAGTAACGCATCCCAGAGGATAATATTACACCGAATCAATTAATAATAGAGAACGTTATGATTCAACGTTATACAATTATTTTAATACATTTGTTGTTTATGGGGCAGTAAAAATGATATATTACTAAAAAGTTTATGCTTTCTTTCTATATTGACGGAGCTTATAATAACTATAAATAAAACGATGCTTAAGTAAAGGTGTGCGTACATAGGGTGGTGCGGTCCGCATCGCATCGTTGGCTTTTTATTACGATACCAACATAACTGTAGGTTCGTAAAATGTATAGAAGTGATTCGTGTGGATTAACGCGCTGCATGCGCCCAGCTGCGGCTCAGCATAATGTACTTGTACCTTTAGCCAGGAGTGTAGCCATGTGTCTATATTAACTTTCATAGAGACGCCAACTCTTAGCAACTAAGCACCTACATGTTGTTTTAACTTTGAAGATATTTTACACTTAGAATGTTTACTACTTTAGTCATTAAACAACAGCGGTGAACCCTAGTTTCAAAACAGTTTGAAGTAACGATTAAACTGGTGCAAACACAATCTAAATCATAGCAAAAGTATTGGCCGTAGTGAAATGTAATTCAGCAGAGTTGGCCGCATCGGCCCTCCGTGAACACTCAGCCCTCCCCCGCATCTGTTCACGGTTCGGATCCAAAGACTAATTACGGCCGAGTTTTTACCACCTCACTCTAACATGTTCCCATTGCACCCGTCGGCGAAAAAGTCCAAATGTAACTCCAATGAATTTAAAACTCTCGCATTCTGATTCAGTGTCCAATATTCCCTGCAGCCAACCCTCCATCTTCAACGTTTCGCTAAATTGAATCTTAAAAACTACCCGGTAAGATTCAAGTTCCCACTCAAACAATCATTCCTGGGAAATTAAACTGCCGCAATCAAGCTATTTTAAACTCTGCGTTAAATATTATTAGGTCCAGGTTTATCTTGCCAACGATGAACCATTTTCGAGCTGGTTGAGTCTCAAGATTCGTTCGTACACCTCAAGTTTATAATTACTAATAACTGTAATTATATCATTTATAGTTTTTAACTTTCAACACCGCTTATTACTTTTATTTAATACAAAAAATATGTTTATATATTACTTAATTATTAAAATAATGTTAACTTCATTACTTTTAATGTGTGGGTTTGTGTCCGGAAGTTCTGATTAAAGCTCTTTAAACATACATCAATATTAATTATCTGAACGCTAAGTGCACACACCACAAAATAAGATAAAATTATTATAGTATAATATCAGCAGATCACCAGGCTTGCTCAAGGCGGATTTGTGATTTCGAACTTATTTTAATTATTAGTCTAGGTTTTCTCACGTTGTTTTTCTTTACCAATGTCTGTGATGTCCAAGATAAACTTTAAATAGAAAGTGTAAATGTCTAACACAATTGAAAAAGTCACATTGGTACTTGCCCGAATTTAAACACACGAATATAAACATACACTTGTGTGTACGATTGAAATATGACAAAACTTCGATGAATCGACATGTAGGGTCGAATGAATGTTGAATAATTAAATCGCAATCAAATTCTACAACCTGTTTGGGAATTCCAAAAACCAACGTAACTGGACTACGATGTAATTGTGCTTGGGAATATATGAGTGGAAAGAATTTCATTTAAAAATAGTAGTGCTAGCATCGGACGATCGCGTGCAATTTGTTCGCTGTATGTTTACCAATTAGCAATGAGATCGAGTTTCACGTACAACTTTCTCATTCCTTTTTTACTTCCATTCGATATTAGATTCAAGAAACCCTTCCGGTGCGCTGCGCTGATCTCCTCCTGTTTGAATGTTCACGGAATAAGAGATGAACCTATATTGTAACGAATCGCTAGGTTTTATTTGTAGTTACAATTTCGATACGTACGTTTCTATTCGATTGCAGCGTACGTTTCGATAGCTGAGTTTATATTTAGGTAACCGTGTTATTCAGCGGCGCGGATTATTCCCTCGTATGTATGTACGCTGTGTAGCAGCATGCAGGCAGATAACAGTCTCAATTGCAGAGCGGCACTCGTTGGATCGCCTCACCTCGCACAGCCTCGACGAGTTTTTGAATTTTTAAATTACTCATTGTGCGATGGAATGTTGCCAGACGCATTCCCTCGTACGAGCAGCACTCATGCGATCGAATATGCACCCAAACCCTGGGCCCTACGTCTCATAATACGGCGGCTGTCACGTCTCTGTTGCTACGTTTAGGAGCACGCTAGGCGATGTGCTCGCAAGCCTAGAACGACGTCCCCCTGAGTGTGATACTAACGAATGTCGTCCTAAATTTTTGATATATAAAGTCGAAATATCAGTGGCGCCCGATTGCACACTTAGTATACCTCTCGCAAACTGTTGAGACCATTCCAGTGCTCTCCCACGTAATCCGTAACTTGAGTCACGTTTGTGATACTGTACCAGTTACACAGACGTAGTATGAAATTTAGAAAAATTAAACGCAGCTTCGGATGCAGGTGTGCAGTAAATACGTGTATAACTTTATGCAGTCTGACGTCTGCGAGGTTTGTCGTCTCGAAAGCTAAAGTTTAAGAATATCGTGTGCGAAGATCATTCACCTGGAATGCAACTAGATAAGCGTAACTGTTAACAAAGACAGTCGAGACGCTCTCGTAACCAAGAAAGTTATTCCACTTACGGCGACTGAATCCACGACTGCTCAATTGCTCGTATATTCTGGAACTGCTTTGCTTACATTATGTTATATTGTTTAGTATTAACTTTAGTCCGTACTTCCTTTTAATATTTGTCTCCAAGTTTTCAAATTCAGTCATACGAATAACTTGCAAACTGTTTTAAACCGGGTTCGCATGTTTTAATAATTTAATATTGATGACATTTCATCTCAATCATCTGAAAATGATAGCATCTACTATGTAACATCTACCTGTATCATTGCATCTAAACGCAGCCTCTTAAGCGCGCACACGCTGACCATTGTCTTTCATACAAATAATCGTCGAAGTCATCGACAGAACCCGTTCCACTCGGCGGCGTACCGCGTCGTAGAATGTTATTACCTCGGTACCCGGGAAGCGCAGGCGCAACTGAGTGCGACTGAGACAACCGACGAAGAAAGTTGGGGGAGTGAGAGAGATGGCCGCCGTGGGAGGAACCAAGGGGTCAGCGAAAGTGCATTGCCACGGCCGCAGTGCACCGCACCCGATGGGAAAAGTTGTTCTCTGTGCGCATAGAATATCCACCAACATGGGAAACTTTATGGGAAATATCATGATGTATGCTCGAACACCGCTATTACAACGGTTTCGATAGCGAGCGAGGCCCATCTGGAACAAGTTATTCTGTGTTAGTTACTTAAGGCCAGGTAGACCAAGCAAAGTAGGCATATAATGCTACGAATCTTTACGCGATGTGAGCCGCGCGCTTACGTCGCGAGTGTGAACTTAGATGAACCCAACGCCGAGCGGCGAAGTGTCACAGCACAGGCAATCGTGTCGTTTATGCAGTAGGTCAACTTATTTCATTAATTTGTTTTGTAAAAATAATAAAATAAGCGAGTTGATCCATTATTCTTGTTTTATTACATCCGTAATGAATTAGAATAGGTTTTGTACATACATTTTATACAAGTAGGTATTTGACATTTTAGTTTATTATAGTGTATCTCATGAAGCGACACGCGCTTCAGTTGTGGTTATCGAGTGTAAAAACACGCTGTGAATGTGTGCGTGAAGGCGAGTGGTGTCAGTACATAACATTTCTTAGTATGATGTGTTTATGGTTGAGTGAAAAACACTTATTACAAAAAAAAAAAAAAACAATCGACATATAATATAAACACTGCAAATTGCAAAATAGTAATTTCGGAAGTCGATGTTTTTAGTTCTGTTTTTCCTTTTTAGACACAAATTATTATTTTGCTCTTTGTAGTGTTTATATTTCTATGTCAGTTAGGTTTTTTTTTTCGAACAAAAATGTTTTTCACTCATATTGAAAACCTTCTTTTTTTAAAGTGGGTAAAAAAAACAACATGGAATTACTTATAAATGATTTTTAATGCAAGATGAAATAATAAACGCAAAATGACTGTTATTCGTAAATCAACATTTTGAGTAAGTATTTAGTAAATAATAAAGGAAATCTATTATATCTAATTCAATAGTGATCAACATTGATCACGCGTGAGCTTGGACCCGGTTGTGGTTCACACAATGATGGCGAGGTGTATCTATTGGGCTGCACGTTTTCTTTGTCTTGCAATGTTAGATCTCTAATAGGCATACCACGTTCGTGTCTGCTGTCCACTAATTCTGGTAACAAGCATTTCAAATAAAATTGTACCAGCTTTGGCTCCATGTTTTTCTTCCAGAACTCGTCATCTTTTTCAATGTGCTCTATGTGGATTGGCTCATTCTCTCCTGCCCAGATCCCAAGGAGACACATACGCCGTCCTGTGATATGAAGTTGTCCTTGGATTTGGTAGAACCAATTACTGTTTTTTTTTATTGTTTTGGTTTTAGTTTTTTTATTATATTTTATTATTTGAATTTTATTTTCTTCAATAGCCTTCGCCAATCCTTGTTTTGATGCTGTTATTGGACACTTAATTTCAACAATCGTATCATTCTCAATCAACCCGTCAGGCGTGGCCCCCATATAACAGTGGGATTCGTCAATAAATAATCCACAGGGCAAAATAATAACGTTCTCTTGTCGCTGTAATTGCAGCAGCGCCTGATGTTCATTTTCTATACCATGGGCTATTGATGCAACATGAGCCAAATTATTTTTATATAGTATATTTTTAACTAAAGGAGCTGTACTGGATGACAACTTCCGCTTACATATGGAGCCAAAGTTAGATGCTGTTATAAGCTTCTGCCTTATCTCTAGCCACTCGCTACTATCTCTTTGCAAAACTGTGGACCTCTCTATAGAGTTTCGATCAGACGTAAGTTTTTTTAAATTTTCTATGTATTCGTTTTTGGCTTGCTCCATTTGAGATTCTGTCATGTCTGGCGCTGAAGAAGCTGGCCCATAATCTTTTTGGTTTTGTGTCTCTCTTAATTTCCTCTTTTTTTTTGTGGGATGCTCAACGTTGTATTTTCTTTTTAGAGCTCTTTTCTTCTCTACTTCCTCCACTTTTCCACCCGGGTTTATCTTGGTAAAAGCTTTTTGAATAGTGGAAAGAGCGGCTTTCGAGTTAAATGAAACTGCTGCAGCGTGACAACGGCCCTGGTAACCTCCTTTTAATGCAAAATTTGATCTTTTTCCCCCAATAAATTTAGCTATCACGTTATTAAAGCATTCGACAGTATTAGTGTCTACGTCTTCTATTAGACTTCGCGATTTCGCAGCAACGTTGGAAATAATTGCATTTAATCTAAAGGCAAACGTCGAATTTTGGATTTTTTTAAACTCCTCATTTAAATTGTCTTTTTTGTCACAGAAGTAACTCTGGCACATTCTGTGATCACCGTAAGCATGTGCCAAAGAGTTAATTATATCATTATGTAGTAACGATATAGCTACATTCCTCTGATTCTGAGAAACTTTATTATGTTTTATGGAATTTACAATTGCTTTTCGCATTGACATTATTTTTAAATTGGTCAGCGTTTTCCGATGTGCCAACATATATTTAGTTTCTGTGGTAAGTCCACGTAACTTTTTGCAAAAATTACGCAAGATATGATTCCGGCACTCGATTTTCTCAACCGTCAGATTCTGATTTTCGTACGGTTTGGCGTTGAGAATTTTAGCATACGTTGAAGCATCTCCATCTCCTATCATTCTGCCGTATATAAGTCCATACATTGGAATCGAGGATTTAAATCCTTCGACTATAATTTGAGTTTCCATTGAGCTTGAAGAACCTGTGTAGTTTTTGAAACAGACATGCTGTTTTGGATCGACCTTTTTGTTAGCGGCTCTGGCACACACCAAGCAATATTTATTTTTTACTCCAAGATATAGAACTTGGCCAGTCTTTCTGCCAATTATTGCTGCCGTACCCGATGTAGATTTATAATTTGTTCCGTAAGACCTGGTACACCATGAGCCATCAACATATACGTCAATGACGGGGTAACCGTTCTTTATTCTTCCTTCTGCGAGTGCTATTTCTTTTTCTTTTGCTGCAGCAGCCGCCAAAGACTCACTAGCAGTTTTCTCCCATTTTGCATAAACATCATTTTGCAATTTTAAATAATATTTTGAAGAAAATGTCGGTATATTCATGGAAGAACATAATTCCTCAAATGTAGAGTATCCAATACCGGAAGCTATGATTCCCGTGGTTGCAGCTATATTTAAATTTACTTGTTGTGGATCCCTGTAATCTTCAGAATGAACCAGACAAGTTTCTTTGCACATATTGCATTGGAATTTAAAAACAGAGATAAGTCCTAGACTTCTTTCGCTGATTAAACGAAAATAACTCATCTTGCAATCGAATAAATTATTATGTCGCCCTTTTTCTTGCAGTTCTTTAAGAAGAAAATTTATATTCACGATTCGACGTCCTGTAACAGGATGAAAATCATCTTGATTTCTAGCCTCTTCTTCCACATTAAATGTATTACGAATATCTTCCATTCCACTGAAACAATGAATGAAAAACAATAAAGCTTTTATAAAATCTACAAATACAACTCACGGGTTGACTTTAGACTAGCAACTCTATTCTTACATGAATACAGAGGTTTCAATTTAGCTTGGTTAATTTTCTAACGAAACTTATTACTGTCTGTTTTAGCTGTAACATTTCAATAATGCTTAAATAAATTAAATCATACTATGCCACATTTTTCAAAATCATTAAAATATACTTTGAATATAAATCTACAGTGAAAGAGTATGGGGGTGATATTTACCCAGCAGTGGGACTTTATGACTATTACATAAGGAAAAATGATGAGGGAATTAATTTTATAAGTAAAACAAAAATCTTACACAGTGGGTTGCGCTTGCGCATCAACAGGATCAAGTGTCACAAGAGAGCTGTCGGTGATATCAACTTCACTTGCACAAGCGCTTGCCCTTGTTTCATGGTGTCTGAAAAAAGACCATTCTATTAAGATTTCTGAAGCAAAAAATAAAATCGGTTTCAATTCTGCACCCAAATTCATTTATAAAATAATAAATTTATCCATAGATTAGTACTAAGTAAGATAGGTACACAAAATAAATATAATAATATACCTACATAAGTACAAAAGGCGGGCTTTACAACGTGCGATAGACGCACGCACACATAGAACTCAAACTAACAAACAAACTATCTCAAACAAATGCCCGTCGTCTCGTTAGTTGGTACCATTTTGCTTTGCGATAGGTAGACTAGATACTTACTTTATATTTGTGTTTTTTTTGGACGCATACATTCCTTGCATCGTGGTTTTGATGCACTGCAACAATAAAAAAATGATTATGAAAACGTTATCGAGTTATTCTTCTGTTATGATTCTACTATGTAATATGCGGGTATTGGTAAAATAAAAATTCTGTGCGACCAATCCGTCCTTGAGACTTCTGTTGGTGCCAGAAGGTGCCTACGTATATCCGCAGAAAGGAACAGAGATTCCTAATTTCATACTAATATTATAAATGCAAAAGTGTGTATTTTTGCATCTATATATGTGTATGTATGTACGTTCCGTTTTGATGTAAAAACGGCTGTTTTTGATAAATTTTGGTACATAGACAGATGGGACACTAGAGCCGGTAATAGGCTATATAGAAGAGGGGTTGGCTGGCGAGCGAGGCCGGGGGCAACAGCTAGTAGGTAATAAACACACACAGGTGCGGCCGGCAGCGCGGCGGCGCGCGCTGCATTTCTTTTGTTATTATAATAGTACCTACCTAGGTACCTAAATAGAGGTAAGAAGCGCACTCTTATTGCTATTTCTTAGAAATAATGGACAGGTTTCGAAAGGTAAAGATAGACCGTATATTAGATTTAAAAATCAAAAGACGTATAAGTAAGTATTTAGGTAATATTAGTATGTGAATAAATAAAATTGTAAACAAACTTACTTGATTTCTCGTCTCAGCTTCCGGACTTTGCACCTGGCTACTTTCTTGTATTTATTTTTATTTCCCATATTTCTGTGCACTAATAAAAACAAATAAGAGTAACTGACTTCTTGTGATAGCCGCGCGCTTGAAAAAGGGACACAGGTCTCACCTCGACAAGGCCCAGCGGGCGACTGAAGTGACGAACGCGAGCCGCTGTGTTATATAATAATTTATTATTAAAAGAATTAAGCTATTTTGTAAAATGCAACCACAAATTACTTTTCTCTACGTTATTGCCTTTTTTTAGATATGATTTTTTAGTAGTAAAACATTTATAAACTATGAGTAAAACAAGAAAAACATAAAAAAAATATCGATTAAGCCTGTTTTTCGGATTTTTTTTTGATTGAGTGAAGTTTTCGATATCGTGTTTTGAACCACAAATTGTCAAAATACATAGAGTAAACTAGAACAAGTTTTTTTTTTCGATTTAAAAAATCACGATTTCTTTGTTTATTGTTAAATCAAAGTGATGTAAAATTGGGAATACCTGTCCTTAATAGCTTCGACGGTGTGACTAGTTCTGTTAACTTCAATACTGGTAATATTTAAAAATATTGTATTTTTTTCGGTCAGTGGTCTTGCGCATGTGTTATGAAATCCAGTTTAATATGTTCCAACAATTCATACATGTCTCGACAGCTAAAGAGAATTTTAAAGCAGCCCAGTTAACGGAGGGGAGTTTAAAAATATTAAATAATGCTCAGAAAAATCTTGTTAATTCATAATGAAGGCTGATACACGGCGCATAGAAAGAGCACCCTCGCTCCAGTTTCAATTTAAAGAAAAGGTAAAAATGAAGCGTGTCAAGTGGGGTTCCGTACTCTCGACCAGAACAGAGTGGGCCTGTTGCCTGTCGGAAACAAAGAGGGCATTTTTCGACATAACTTCTCCTTTCTTTGAGAACTTTCGAATCACCTGAGATTTGCACCCTTGAAGTCGATGGTTCATCTCATTTGTTTCTTATTACCGAATTCTATCTGGTTTATTCGTTGACTCTTCCATATTAAACTCTATAACCCAACCTGTCGCGGACGAATTATTTGCCTTGCATTATTTTATTCAGTTACCAAATAACCTAGACAAATTCACCACAACGGCTTCACATCTCAATATCGATTCGGATAAAGTTCCAAAACTCATAAGTTACTTAAGAAGCATTGAAGAGCCTCGCGAGAACGAACCTAACGTTCAGGTGGGTCTGGATTACAGCTAAGGTTCTAGTTTAATATGCAACGAATTTAATAGTTAATGTTCGCGACGAAGCAAGCTCGTGTGTTCGCAAATTACTCCACACTTATTCCCTAGAGGGAGTTGTTGTAGATTTATGTTTGTGCTTCAACTTGCTGACACAGGTCGGCACTACAGAATCTGATTCGAGCCGTTTTGCATGCATCGCAAGTATAATTGGCGCGGACGAGCGCACGTAATTCTATTTTTCTGTTCGCGGAGGTTGGTATGTTGTTTTTTTGAGATTGTAACGTAAGTCTTCTAAGCTTCTAGTTTCAGTTGTAAAATAAAAATTATGTATAGGAAAACATTTGTAAAAAACATATTTTTTTATTAAAATGATACTTATCTTAAAAGAAGAAAAACTAGCATACTTTTAAACATTAGATTTATCATAAGGTGAGTATTGATCTCTATCCAATTATATACTTTATTCCTATCAACTAAACGACCCTAAAAACGAACTGATATAGATCCTGTTTACCAATTTTCCGTCGTTCTATATCGAATTTATTTCCCCGCCTTGTGAAAACCGCCAGTACAGATTGACCTGCACTTCATTATAGAAGTAATATACTATTTTACGCCTTAATAAATGCCCACACAGATATATGGCTCCCTACTAATGTCATTAACCTATAATCTCCTAGTACCAGTAAACAACACAAGCAAACTAAATAATGAAGGTTATTAAATACTTTTGAACATAATTTCTCCATTAAAATACTAATTAATTATACCGTAGGTTTTTAACTTTTTTATGCTACCAAAATTGTTGATAGTAGGTAAGTACTAAATTTTGCGAAGTAGGTTATACAAGGGAAGTATTTTTAAGTCGCGTAAAAAATTTAATCATGTCTGCTAATTGAATACGGGGCAGAATAGCTCGAAGCTGTTTTAGGCGGAACTCGTGCAGCCGTGGCTTGAAAACTCATTTTTAGAAAATATGAAAATCGTGTTTGAGAACTTAAAACAGTATTTTTTTACTTGTTTCGGAAACAAGATCGGTCAAATCACGGATTTCGGCTTCCAAGGCTGCTGGTTCAAAAAAAAATCGTAGGGTTCTAGTAGTATCTATATTCTTTTACACGAAAGGAATAGAGAAGAAAACTATATTATTAGGTTTGATAACTGCTGAAGAAAGTACTTGAATATAGTAATAAAATTCCAAACTTAACAATTAAGTAATTTCTTTATAGGTGTATATTTATCTATAAGTTATAAAAAGTTTGCCAAGTCTTTAAATTGGGCACAATTAACGACCAATTATGAAATAATTCATCTAACAACAGATTACATATTCTTTGCGAATATTTCTAACAAGTTTTTAATTAAAATTCTTTCGCAGAAGCCGAAATAAATCTTAACGGTCTGCTGATAATTTCAATTTCCTATTTCAAAGTCTTCATAAGCTAGGTAGGTATATGAGAATATCCCTTGTTGTTTCTTTTTGAGTTTTAAATTAGACTCCTTTTATATTGTCGTGAATCCGTGAAAGCTTACATGAATAACCCAAAAAGGAATAAATAAAAACATACTACAATCAATAGCAACTATAATAATACCGTTTTAGTTTATGTCTATTTTATCTAAGAATAAATAAATAAATAAATGAATATCTTGAGACAAGTCACACACGGCCATCTGATCCCAAGCTAAGCAGAGCTTGTGTTATGGTGACCAGATAACTGATATACAAACTGTCTTATATATTTTATAAATACAAGAATTTAGAATAAATATCTCCTGAGATTTCGTTACATAAATGTCAAAGTCCTATTAGTAAATAAAGGCCTTACATACATATCCACTTTGTTACAAAATGGTGTCGCCTACAAAGTATGAAAAACCGTCGCATTTTTTCATTTTCTATGTAACCTCGGTAGACCACTCAACGCGATTCCTTTCATAACTATGACAGTTGTCATACCGGGTGGGCTTTTAAAAAAACCTATTCATTTTGACCTCAAGACGACACGGGACTTAATAACTGTGGGCTGGGGGGAGCCGAAAACGGCGGCGAGTGAGGTTCGCATCATCATTACGATTTAATTTCAGGGTAAAGCGGCCGTGACAAAGTCTACCGTGCCATTATTCTGTTCCACCTCGCAGGATGTTTAATAAACAAATGACGTGGGGCCTCATAATGACGCCCCGGGTGATACCTTTCTCCCGTCTTTTAGGACCCATTTTAAAGTTACCGCCATGAGCTATGTATATTTTACGGATGCGATATTGGACAACCTCAATGACACCTTTCAGGGCCGCCGACGCTGATAAAAATTAACACTGAGTTATATTTTTGTCTCGACATTTTAACACTGACATTCCGTCGCTATCGTGCCTACATGTTCGCACATAAATTCTCCACAGACATTTTTGTTAAAAAATCTCGCAGTTTTTTTTTTATTCAGCGTCTCTCAAACTTCAAATTCGAATAATTACTCCAAAGATTTTGTTCCCTTGGAGCTGTAAAATCGCGAATTGAGATAACAAGCGTTTTGCCCGCTCCACAATTCCCCTCTTACTAATTTATTCGTGGAAGTTCTTGTCATTATAGTCGTATCTAACATCATTCGTGGGCTTATACTTTATCCGTTTAATACCGACGGCATATGGGATCGAGCCGTATAATTTACTTGAAAATTTATCAATCTGCTTAAGGGACTCAAGATTCGTGTATTGTTACAAGAATTAAATAGGATTACAAGTTTTTTCGTTTGTATTCTGTTTCTAAATTCGACACAATTCAACAGTATATTGAGTTCCGCAGTAAAATGAAATTCGTTATCAATCTCACGAGGTGTCAGCAAATGTCATAAGTCATAACATATATTGTTTACATTATTTACAAATGGGTTCGATACTTTCACAAACATTAGCACCTGTCACCGTGTCGCTGTCTTAATGACAGTATTTATAAGGAAAACTCGGCCGAACACGAAAATACAATTTGGTAAAAGGTAGAAGTTGTCACAGTAACGCAAGTGAAACATTAGGCGGGCGGGGCGCCGTCACGTGACACCGCGCCGCCCTCCGCGCTTTGCCTACGATACACCTCGAATTACTAAAAAACAATGCCCACCTAATGTGTATGTTTATGTTCCGAGAACTGCGTTCAAATATTCAACTCACATACACTTGTCATTAATGTATTTTTAGACATTACTGATTTTTGTTTTCATATGAGTGTGCTTTATGTTGAGCATTAATATAATATGCTTAGCCACGTTTTATGTATTCAATTTAACTAGTCCAAGAATACACTCCAACTCAAATTAATCAAGAAACATCAACGTGAACTAATAACAAAGCTATTATAGTTTCACCATTTCAGTTATAATTGTCGGTTTTGCGTCCATTAGTTATCAATTCGGCTTCACGTAGCCGTCGTGCTTCTATAGATTAGAAGCACGACGGCATCGATAAAAGAGGCGATTAAACCAACAAAGGATTAATATATGACGAACTCGGCCCACGGGGCCCATGGCCAGCAAATCGTAGCCATCCCCACAAATTTACCCACAACAAACCACCTCGTGAGAGCCGGAACGAAGATTAATCGCCGGTATACGGGATTACGGTAGTTGCGGTGGACCCACGTACCTATAAATGTTAACTGTGACGCTATTATAACCCCTAGCATGTACAACTCTAAGCTCAAATTCCCATGATGCATTCTATCACAAAATCTAGGCCCAAAGGCATTCATTCCTTAAACTTCTCTATTTAACAGCGTTATTTCATTATAGTTTAATGTTAGGTAAAGGTTCTTTAATATATATATCACCTAATTTTGTAGCAACATCATCATTTACTTTTGTAATAAATCGTGTAAATTATTTGAAGGAACTTTTGGTACATCGCTTAAGCTGAGTTAAGCAACACTTTCCGGCCATTAAGGGAAACAAACGAGAGTAATGCCTACGTTATAAATCAAAGTACGATAACTATTTTGTTCTAGGAATACTTTGAACAGAGATAGAACTTCAACCGTCTCATTAGAAAACGGTTCTCACTTTAGTCAAAATATACACCTTCGAGACAGTTTTTGTATTTTGACCTCTACACCTGTGCACCTAAAGCCCTTAATACAATAACCGACTGTAGTACTGAGTCTAACTTGTCCATCTTATATTAATTATTTTATACTGACCGCTGAGGTAGACGTGTTCTTGAGTAGAGACTGCGAATCGGAAAATGTTAGGTAAAACGTCCTCGGGCTAGATGGAATAACGATGTTCGCAGGATAATAGTAGCTAGATGAGAGTTATCGTAAATGAAGAAGACATACGATTGAAGACGTTTATATCTAGCAGGGCACTTATGTAGGCTGATGACGTTCAATCATCATTGATTCATCATGAGTACAGTTTGAAAAACAAAACCGGACTCGAGAAAAGGCTTGAATTAAAATAAGAACTTATTGGGTAATGACAATGTCTTGGCAAAGCCATAACAAAAAATTAAACGTCACCTGTCAAAATCCATAAAATCAAGGAAAACGAGCAATTCCTACAAGTATGTCACTACCAAAGGGCAATGTACGAAAAAAAATAACAAAGCATCGGAGAAGAGGTCCGGATCTCATTTAGACAAATCGCTCGTAGCGGTCAGGTCAGATACCAATAAGGGGCCACACGTGCTATTGTAGTCCATGTCGTCATTAGGCCGCTTCCGTATAACTTAACAACTTTATCCTTGCCGTACACACCACCCTTATTACTCCAATATACGGCATAAATTTGAATGTACCGTGTAAATTGGCGAGAGTAAGCCCAGAGTCCCAATAACGGACGTCAGGGGGACCGACGACGGATCCGATACAACGCCACCGATTTCTCTTCCCAATAAATTGTTGCTCTTTGTATATTGTTGGAATAATTATTGCTTGTCATTATAGTTGTTATGATATACTGAAACACATAATACTACTGTGTTGTAGATAGCTGCTTAACTACTACATAATGTTCTAGGTCCATGTTAATGAAACAGTTTAGTTTGAATATCTAATTTACCTAATATTTGTATTCATTGTTAGTAGTCAAAACATTAGTTCTAGGCTTCACATTTGATTACTTTTGAATTATTTAAAAAAGGTCACACTTTTCAATGTAATTTTGGTTTATGATTCTGCAATCGCATTTAATTTTTAAAACACGACAGCACCCAGACTTATATTCCAGGCTGGACTGTTTAATTTCGTATTAAAACACACGGCCGGCACTATTCTACAGCAAAGCAAACGGCGACTTGTTACGTTTTAAGTCAATTATCCTACAGACTACGAATCTGCTGAACTAACACACATTTTTGTGCTTAAAAATGTTATTCTTGCTACAAATTTATATTTAAACACAACGTTTCTTTACTCATGTAAATCAACCTTAAAGTAAAAATAGAGAACGTCAACATTTACTCAGTCAGTGTCAATAAAATCCGAAACCCATTTGTAAATTTCATTTCGTTTAGAACTATCTTCATTTAATGACATCAAAAAGCAATTATTAGCCAAGTTTGCATACAAATCTCCTGTCGCGACGCTATAACGAAACGTAATATAATCCTGGGTGACTCTACTTACTTAATTCAGTAGCTTCCATAATAAAACACGCGACAGACTATCTCGAGAGCAGCGCAAACTCGGACTTGTTGCATTTAAGTTAATTAATCCAGGGGCTAGATCAGATAAAGTCTGACTCGAAGGACCAACATCTCGGCAGCCTCATGCCGTCCCCGCACCACATTATGTTTGTAGAAAACATGCCCCTTTACTAAACTTTGGTCGCTATGAAGTTTAGACATATGAAGTTGCTATTTCTAGTGTTGTAGTTTCTAGCTAGCCTGGATTGGATAAACTCTGTATTAACTTGGGCTTCATTAATTTAATGTCACGTAAGTATGTTGAATGGTTACCATAACACAAGCTCTGCTTAGCTTGGGATCTGATGACCGTGTGTGAGTTGTCCCAAGATAAAAAATAAATAAATCGTATGATTTGTCCTAAATGACTCACTGAATCATCAATGATGAGCCTTGACCACTTAGACGACGGCGACGTCGACTTTGAAAGTAATTGTTAACGCTATTTAAGTTGTAAACACTTATAGGTTTTTTTTTTAAATTTCACCCCTAAACGTAAACGGGTAAGAGATGAACAGTTGTATGGAATAACTACGCGTGCAAGAAAGTCGTGAGCATAAACTATTATTATGAAATATATCTCATTTTCGTCAAAACCATTTTTAATCTAAAGTTTATTAATGGAAAATCATCGTTGAAGGCAAATTACCTTTTACGAGCCAATTTGAAATGTCTAAGTTAGCATCGAAGGAAACCTAAGAACGAATAACTGTTTGGTAGCAAATGTTTCTCGAAATACCTTATTGGAACCGATCCGATTCCGGAATAATGTTTGCCCACAACAAACAATGTGTTGCCATTCTTTTTTGAGGAAAAAGCAATCTAAGGATAAATATTATATCAGTTTACGGCAATCGGTCAAAGTTTCCTTCATGATTTAGGAAATGGGACCTTTATAGTTTTAGTAGATGGCGGCGAAAAATCGTTTTTTCTCCTCATTCTTGAGTATAGCTATCAGCGATTTCTGTGATAGAAAAACTTTTTGACACGGACAATTTAGTGTAAATGAATGTTTAAAGACTGCTAGGTTATTTTATTGGATTTTTAACGTACAAAATTTTAAAGGAAAATCTTATGTTTTTTTGACTACTGATTATATTCGACAACATTTATATCACATCAAGCTCAAGATTCTGGATGTAAATAATCCCCCAACCATTTCAATAGTTCTATTCGTTTTTCTTACTCTTTTTAGATTTAAAATCCTTTAAAATCCATAAAGGTTTCGTTTAAATATATCAAAAATATGTCTGTAAATAAAGGTGTACGCTCCATTTGGCTCCTAAAGAGGATTTAATCCCTAAATTTCACTCGGAGATGTCTGTACCAGAGGACTCTGAGTGCGTGCGACAAGCAACCTAATCCCATCTTAGCTGAGTCGAGGAATTGAGAGCTCATACAAACTGCCTCTTGATTCTGCGCGCCTAGTACATCGGCACAAATGCGTGTCTGAAAAATTGCTGACTGATTTTTAAATGTGGCTTGGTGACCTTTATAGGTTAGACTAAACTTATTTAAAACATTTTAATTTGTGGTTTGGACAGTGTTATATTATACTGAATTTGAATTTATGTTGAACTAGCTGACCCTGACCGACCTTGTCCTGTCAATTGGAACCACACAATAACTATCTTAATTTTTGTGCGTATTTTGCTTCTGTCATTAATTAGAGATGGCTTTGTACGAGTATTGCAAAAGGAGTTCTCATCATATTTTTTTTTACTTGAATTTTTCTGATGTTTTAGTAGTTATTCTGCTATTAGGGGACAAATCAGTAATCACAAACATCGGCCCTGCCGTTTTCGAGCTAAAAATGGTGTTAACGACCTGACTTGGTTTTATAAAATTGTTTATACTTAATACTGAAATACAAATCACCGAATTAAAGTAAACAATATCAGTTCCCAGAACGATTACGCCATTAAACCGACGAAATAGATCGCCAGTAGATTAAATTGCACAACAAAAATTAAATTGTAATTATCAAAAATTAAAACTGAAACTCGACCTCCACGTTCAGATTATGGTAAATATCGCGTGAAATTTTGCAAACAAAAGGCCAGATAATAATTGCTTGTGTAATGTAGTCTGGGCATGGTATTATAAATATCTATATAAATATCAAGGTCATGCTGCTAACGGAAAATGAACAAGTGAAATTAAGTCTGGAGGTTATTTTCAGGGAGAACGTTTTCTTGCCTTTATTGTCTGATAAGTTGTTTTCTCTTGATACGTCTTCGATTTTGTGATTTGGAGGATAATGACTGAGTTTCTGAAATTAGTGCCTAAACGGTTTCCTAGCCAATTTTCAGTTGGGATTTCTTTAAAGATCTTGATATAATTCGCAAGTAAATAGTAATTTTAGTATACAAATCGTCTGAAATTTGTGAGGAGGGTCATCAGTGGCGTGTCTCTTCCTAAGTAAAAGAGAAAGTTTGGTCAACCCTTTGATTTAAATTGTAGTAACAGTCCCAAAAATCCTAAATAATTCATGAACCATAATCAATCATGGTTAAACAAAGCGTAGTTCAGTTGTTGTTCGACCTGTTTAAAAATGCACACAGTACGAGTTTGTCGCCCTTAGGCAAAGTTCACGTGTTGATACAGGGGAACGGAGCTCCACTTCTAATTTGTACTTACCCATACGAGAATATTAAGGCCAAGATGGTACAGATATGTGACGTCATGAAACGTACCACTCCATGACGTATGCGAAGTAATTAGCACGCGCAAGATAGGCCAGTGCGGGTAACATAATTAGTGTTCCCGTATGTTTAAACTTATTAAGTGCCCTATAACGAAGTTTTGAAGTGTATTGTGATTTGATAATGGAAATTGCAAGTATTTAGGTCAGAGCGAATGTACAGAGAATTTTAGTGAAATATAACAAAGCATTTTGTGATACTAAAATTATGTAGATAGGTTTAAAAGTTCTAATTTGTATTTTATAAAATACAATGGACTGGGAAAATAATACAAAAGCAACGACCGCAAACTATTCAGAGCCTAAATTTTTCTTTTAAAAAACACGTCTGTAGTACACAAAGTAACCAGCCTCCCAATTAACACGATCCAACTTTGTCGTGACGGCTTCAAGATAAAACTGGGAAAAATGTAATGGATTGAAGTCAAACTTGCCGTGAAAAATTTTAGTCAATGGGGGAGATAATTTCTTTGGAGCAACGAGAAGTGTTTTATAATATTTCTGTGAAAAATTGTGCGCGGGCTAAAGAGCTCCCAATCGGGCAAAGTTGCCGCAGTAATTTAGCGTCATTTGTTTGCGATGAATATTTATTAGCCGATCCAAAAACAATGACCGTATTGAAATTCAATGTTCGAATTGAATGACCATGTTTGCATTTCCGAAATATGCGTTTTATAAACTTGGTTTCCACTCTCTTATAATTCACATAAAGAATATTATTTAAACATGAAAAAGTCATTGTTATGTAAGAGTTCTGATTATTTTTCCGGGTAGATCGCGGCGCGCGGTTATATTTTTATATACAGGCTGGCTTTAAAATTTATGATTTTTTTATAGTTATTAATTAGTTATTAAAACAGACTAATTTAAAAAATCTCTAATAACCTCCTGTGATGCTAGTAACTCTATAAAAAAATTCCTTCTATGACTTTTAAAATCAGCTACTCCATGCACATATACGTACAGTATACGTTCGTGTAACTCGACAGAATGAATAAAGTTGTATATTTTTTGGAAGAATCGAGAAATTGAGCTACTTTTTTGATTTCAGACCTTGTTTTTAACTAACTTTTACTTATTATAGAATTTTACTTATCAAAATAAGTTTATCAATTTTGTTAATAATACCTATAAAAAATACAAGGGCGTTTAATAATAATGTTAGCCAGTAATTTTTCCACTGCTGGACAAAGGCCACTTGGCATGAGTATTGATCACATCGCACACAATTGTATATTAATTCTAAGTCCAGGTATCCTTGTTATGTCTTCCTTCAATAATATCAATGTTATCTAAGGTAAACTATGAAAGTATATACAAACATTCACCCGGATTCGAACCTCATCTTTTAGTATTGGAATTGGCAGTCGTTTATCCTACAAAAATTGCTTTTCAAGTTGCAATTATAAGTTTCAGTTACGTAATAATAATCCCGCAGGCAAAAGTAGAAGCTCATAAAGCGCGATATTTAAATTCGCCGCGGCGACAACTTTGCCGCCAGCGACAATTCAATTACAAGTAATAGCCTCTGATTCATGTTTGTATTGCTAATTAGTCGCCGGCTCAAGTTTTGTCACTCCTCACTTAGTGCCGCGTTCCCGCCCAATGTACTCGCAGTTCTCTTAAATAGATTGCTCTTTGTCGACTGCGGCTGAACGTTAAACAACGTCCGCTTTTGTTTGCCCTCAAATTAAAGCATGTCTTTTCATCTTGTATTAAACTTCGCCGTATTATACCAACCCTTTCTTTCTATATGGAAATGGTTTATTATGCCCCCAAGCTCGACAACGCAATGACCGATCGACCTAAAAAAACACGTAAAAATGTTTTTATTGATCCCATACATAGTTATCAGATAGTTCGAAAGGGGTTCGGGACAACAATGGATTGTAAGGATAAGTTTATTCAACAAGCGAATTTCCTTGTGGTAGTTGGCACAAGAAGGTAAACCACAAATCGACAAAATATCAAAGGGTTGGCGAGAGCTAACTTTGAGAAAACACGGTGGGTGAAACGGTGAAAGTTATGTAAGTCGTAGCGGACCTTAACAGAAATAAGCATTTGGACCAATAGAAGAAAACTTGTAAATCCTGAGGTGGAACCGCAAGGTACACGCGACCCGGGTATTAGGGGCTCAGCGCGACCGTCTTTCTTGCTGTCCTGTAAATAGCCTTAGTTAACGTGCAGGTACAGTTTAACAAGCTTGTTTTGTGTGTTCTGTACCTACTTTTGTAGTTCCGTGTACTCACCCTTTGAATATTTCTTGCATCGGTTAGTTCTGAGTTGTGGTAATCTTAGTTGATTTGTTCTTCGGATACGGTTAAGACAGCTCGGAGATAACTTTGTACTTAATCTGCATTGCAATTTAGCGTGGCAATGCTGGCTGCCTTTTGACCACTCGTCTCATTAACAATCGGTTCGAATAAATATTTTGTTGCCCTTTAGCTCTTTCCATTTTTTATATTTCTTTTTTATTTATTCGCTGCCTGGTGTTTTTGGAATTGAAAATTGGAACGGACTAAGTTGAACCCTAAAAAAGGACTTAATCGGCAACCACGCCAACCAAATCGCGGGCTAAACGTTATTGGAAATAAGTTATATGTTATTAAATATTTATAAAATTTAAGTCAAATAAAAAGTGCACTTTTTATTTAATAATTACATAAAAAAAATTACATACACAGACCACATTTTTAAACTACATATTTTGCACAACAAATCCATTAGATCATTATAATGCTTTTAATTAAAAATAATCTATCTTAAAGAGCAAAGAGTGTGTCCCGTCTGATAAAACAACGCCGCTTGAAGGTGAAGGGCCCTAAATATCGTGTGAGCACTACAAGATAGTGATGGCCTATTGTTATTATTAGTAGTCTCATTAATTTATTGAATTGTTTAGTAACAAGTGAATGATGGAGATAATGAACTGATAACGCGTCGAAATGTCATACCTAATTAGATTTGGTCGATTCTTGTCATATCTTTTTGATTATATGCAATTCGAAGTGAATTTTGACACTTCCAAATCTAATCCTTCTCCATTCGCTCAATATGTTTAGAAAGGGGTACAAGGTCCTCTCTTTATGTATTAAAATAATATACAAACAAAGAACCGGAAAAGAATAAATATCTCTCTGTCTATATTTAGACAAAACGAGCTCGAATAAGGTTAAATATTCAGGATACCAATATGCAAAAAATTTCCATAGCCTTTTCTCGCGAGTAGACGCAGATTTCTTTCCTCTGAACTGTCACTCACAATCGCGTCAAACATAAATGAGCACTTTACGAGTCAATTGGAATCCTTATTATTCCTTTGAGTTTGAGATTAAATATAAATAAACACCTAAATAAATGTGCCTCTTACAATATAAATCAGTGCATAGTACCCTGTTCGGTAAAGAAATCGACGCACAACAAACTCAATATGATACAGCATCTTTCTCGTAGTGCTTTATACCCGCTAGAGGCACGAGGAATCACAGATACACACTCATAGTTGGTACCATTGTACTGGCAAGCGAGCGGGCCTCAACGACCTGTTGCTTCGAACTATTTTATTAGCGTGAGTGTGTCGGCGGGCCATTCTTTACAGCTCTTTTGTTGGCGTGCCGTTTAGTCCCACATTGTGCCAGCTCCGACGTGATTGGTCGAGTTTATAACGCAAACATCAGGCATATTTCCCATTTGTGCCACCCTATCCAGTTTTACTTAAACTCGCAGTTTTGTTCATTTGATTGTGTAATAATTTCGGTCGTTGTTGTCGTGAATTTGGGATAAAATTTAAAGTTCACGCCTTCGGGAAGGATTTTGCAGTTGTAATAATGTTCTGTGAAATCTTTAGGGTCTCAAGTGCTTAGTTTGAAATTTCATTTAGGTTTAGGCTCGTAATTGCTTTAGACTGGCACTTTGTTAGAGTAAAAAGTTGTTGTTTATGAAGATGATGGTGATAATTGATACTTAAAATGATGGATTGTTCTGCGACAATGCAAGTGCTCGTGTACGAAAGTCTTGTAACAAAATTGCATTGTTCAGTCGCTCCTGTATGTCAAGATTGTCATCCGGATAGACGCCAATGCGGCCCCCTGCATAAATTGAAGGCTTCGCAGCCGCAACGCTGCCGGGAATTTCCCTCAGGGTTTTCAACACAGAAAAAAACTGAATTCATCTCCCACTTCCAATACTTCATCTATAATTCAATATTCGCTATTACCTCCGACGACTATTTACAATGGTAATTTACGCGACTAATTTGCCGTACGTACACTTGAATGAATAATGGCTGATATTCATTGGAATATAAAAATTTCAGCAGGAATCTCGCCAGTAATGTGTTCGAATAAAAACGAGTGGAGCATGCGTCGAAACTTAGGTACATTTGCATCTAAATTAGAAATCCAGCTCGGTCAAAAAGTAAATAAAACTGGGATTAGCTAGAGTGATTTTAAAGATATTTTTATGCGCTTGGCAATTAATTAAGCAGATAAACTCACGATACAACACAGTCGTGGTCATATTAAATGTTTTGTATTTATTTCAACTACTTTGTGCATGCTTTATTTGTTTATGTCCGAAAAATGGGTAAATACTAATATTATCCATCAATATAACAGCAGCAACCAAAGTTATTTTCTTGTTTGTAAAAATCTGAAGTCGAGTGAAGATCGCACTAGACAATCTTGTAACTTTATATTAAGTTAGGAAATCGTTTAAAGACTACCACGGAGCTCAGACGTCGGGTATCGATGCTTTCTTATTTAAGCTAACTTTCCGGACTTAGAATTCAATAAAGCGGCCAACGGAATTTATTTCTCTTTGACTAAATAGCTTAAAAGATTAATTAAGATAAACTTTCAACGGATCCGGTTAATGTTCTAGCGTAAACACTTTAATTTTGCTCGAAATAAGTTTGTGCATTAGGATTGAAAAAGTTGCAAGTTGATAAACAAGCTTCATTTAAAATTTGTAGGAACATCTCTAGCGAGATGTGATTCTTGTTGAAAAAATAGGAAGTACTGAGTTAAAGCAATTTTGTGCAAATGAAAATTCTGTCAAAGTTGCTGGGTTATTTTATATTTTTTTAAGAGTGAACCTTGTTAGGCGTTTATTTGCTGAATAAATTAAATGCTGGCAACGTACACCGTTACAGAAAAGTATTGCGTGTTAAACGTTGATCTGTCTGAAACGTTGATCCCGTAACACAATAATCATACCAGACTAAAAGAATGCTATTATGTACTAAAAAAGTAAAAATTAGTCATGCGATGTACCATCGTTGTAACGCTGTAGTTATTTTAATGTTAGCACGTAATAAGCTCTGTTATTTCTTGATATATGTATAGGTAGCCATACCAAGAAAAACTTCCGTGCGATTCACATGAAAATAATCTAAATGCTAGTCGGACTCGCATGGAAAGGAATAATTGTAATTTATAAGTAAAAAACTATTATGTTATTTGTTTTTGGCCACGGGGGTCAAGGATAGGCACATTGATCGCAAAGGATTAGGATTTAGTTAACACAAAAACTCTTAAAAATAACTAAAAAAAAAACACGAACGACACGAACGATATACGAGTCTTCTTTTCTTCCTGAAATAACAAAAACTCTTTTACCCAGCCTATTACCGCCGCCTAGGCCACACTCTCATTGGGCTTAGCGTGGATTATGTGCAAAGTGCAATACTTTAATGCACATCTCACAATTGCATTGTCATCGCATCTCAGTCGTGCGAACGTGACCCCATCTCCTTGTAATCCTCAGACACCTGCTTTTCAAATCTTCATTTCCTCTGTGCTAACATTTATTTGATGAAACCTGTTATATTGTGTTAGGTACGTGTTATGACGTTGGTTTTAATGAAATTCTATAGAAATACGGAAATGGTTGTGTCTTTGTGTTAGACTTCAATTGAAAATCGATTGAGGATAGTGGGTACTTATATAGCAATGCTGTTCAGTATATAAATCTGCTGATGAATTTTGATGTGCTGGTGTGTGTTTGCGTGACATATAATAAAGGTCTTAAATACAAAAAGTGTTAATTCCATGATCAGCCATTACATTTAGCCATAACATTAATACTGCATGACATATTATAAAAAAAAAAATATAATTTTAATTGTAAAACCAACAACCATATTGACGAAATAGGAAAAACAAAAAAAAATAGACAATTATGTTTTAAAATATTAACAATACCATTATTCTTTATATTTTTTTTACCGCTAGCATCAGTAGACTCACCTCCGACTCACATCACCTGAAATCATCCGAACATATTTTTACAGAGTAGACTACTCTTGAAAAAGCAGTTAATTAATCTGATAAATATTTACTACTTCTCAAAATGTAAAAGCTTAATTACAAACGTTACTGATGCACATTTTAATTGAAGATTAGAGGTAAAAAGAAATATGAAATGCAGCTATCTTCAATTAACATGATATAAATGCATCTTAAGTGCGGTGCACAAAAACAGAAAACGCAGCGGTCCGTTGAAACTATTTGCAAGAGTTATAAATAGGGGCTTTCATCCGATGAAAAAACGTGGCGTTGCACGACAAGTCGCGTGACGTCGGGATGAGCAGGCTCATCGATCGTGACGGTCGGAACGTAATCATTTTTAAGTTACTAGGTCTAGGTGAAAATCGCTAAGTGGGACATATTTAGAGCGACGCGTACGGGCGGGAGCGGTTGCGTATTAAACTTTGTTTTATATGATTTTAGGTAGCTTTTAGCATTTTTGAGGTCAGAGTTAGTGGAAATTCTGAATTTATCTGATTAGTTAAAAAAAATATCGAAAAGCAGTTTTAAAATCCCACTTGCAACAATATTTAAAAAATCTTTTCATTTGACATATGGGAATAGCTTTTGAATATTGCAAATATCAGAGTTTGTGTATTTTTGTGGATTTGTGAACGACTGCGTAATGTTAACGTATCTACTGTAATCTAATATTACAGAGGTGACATTGCATTGTAGTATTATATTATCTAAAATGAAGAATATGAATCTAATTAGAAGGAATCTAATTAGAAATAAACGAAAGCTCGTTTATTTAAAACAATTGAATAAACAATTTCTGACACACGAAGATTTGATTAGATTTAAAACTCAAGATTTTAAGTTTGTTTTCATTTTAAAAGAAATAATAAATAGATAATAATCTCCATTACTTATATAAGCTTTTAATGCAAAATAGTTTAACTGTTCAACTCTCTGAAAGATAAGATCAAAAAGAAATGCCATCAATCAAAACTGTAACAACAATTAATTAAATGTTAAGATAATTCATTAGAGTTATTCAGCATCAATTTCTCGGGAAGTATAAGGTGGACAAGTGAAATGTAATCAAAGGATACAAATGCCTATCTGCCAACAATTTAACTGACGTTTGCTCGGAACTCTTGTTTAATTAAACAAACACATTTTGATCTGTTAACCCTTTACGTTCAGGTTATCAATTGTTTGCGTTAGGGGTGAACGTGCGGATATGTGATAGAAATGTTTATTAATTTGACTTTGTTCGTGTTTAAGTATTATTATTTGTCTGTTAAATTAAGGGTGTCTTGGGTTTTCAAGATTTTGTTTGTTGTTGGGATATTCTTCAGGATCGTCAAAATAGGGTAACGTGAATGTAACTTTTAACTTAATAGTTGAGATTTCAAAGAATTAAGGTCGTGGCTGTTTTTGTGGGTTTATAAAGGCCCAAACCAGATTTTCACAACTATGTTAGGGTCGACTTCCAGTGTAACTAGATACGGCTGAAAACCAGTGATTTATATGTAGCGACTGTTTATTAAATCTCCACAATCCTGTTACTGAATAACATGATAGCCCTAGGTAAAACTGATCGTAAGGAGGCCGTAATCACTGTCAAAAATCTAGGAATGACATCCCACGGCCACGGAGGTATCACACTATAAACTCGAGGTTGCTTCTGAAAAATTCTTATTGGAAAAGCTCAATAATATTTTGTAACTACTCCTGGAACGAACCTGGGCTTCCTCAGTAGTCGCGCTTGTGATACCCAACGAGATATTACAATTAAGCACTTAGCAAAATACATACGTTCGAAAAACATAACCCTAAAAAGATATAACATTCAAATGCAACATATTCAATAACGTCCACATTCTTTTACGTTATAGTATGTATCAATTAAACGTAAAAGTTAAGCATCGGATAGGCATGCGCGTCGAATAGCCCATCTGAGTGGACGATTTGGAGGAAATGGCGCAGAAAATTGCGCGCCGCCTCACGTGGACGCAATATCCTACGACGGCTACCAATTATGCAGATTATGTCGCTGACGATACACTTATTACAAACGTTACTTAACTGTACTTTGATCAAGTTTACGTTTGAGCGGTGATGAGGGGTCTTGGTGCGGCCTGGTTTGTGTTTGAAAATGTGGAGATAGTCTCTTTTTAGAATCATGTAAGATACGGGCTTGAGACGTGTTCAGGTACTGCATTATACGCGCTTAAGTTATTGTGATATAACCAGAGATAATGTAAGATTAGATAACTTTCTTGAATTGAGTAAAATAAGATTAGAGATATTTTTTTAACATAAGAGGGCCTAAGATAGTATCTTTTATATAAGTCACTAATGTCCCACTGCTGAACAAAAGCGTCCACCAAATCATTTTAAATATTCTTTTCTTACGCCATCTTGATCCACCCCAATCGTACACGTGTAATTATCGTCATCCCTTCACCTTCTGATGGCCAAAGCTAGTAAATAATACATAAAATAAATCGGCTAATGACCAATATTAGTAGATAGTGTTATTGGTTGATGTTATTTGCATATCTTTTCTTCTATTTATATAAAATGGTAAACTGACTGACTGACTGACTGACTGTTGATATATCAACCTACAGCTAAAACCGCTGGTCCTAGAGATTTAGAATTTGGAAGTTGTGTTATTTTTGAAGTAGGTATCCACTATGAAAGAATTTTTAGAAATTCCAACCCCAAGTAGGGGATGGAAGTTCGACATCCCGGATACAAAAGCTAGTACATAAAAGCAAAGGCAAAACTAACCACTTAGCTGAGCTACCCCAGCAAACAACAAAAAACGTTATCCATCATCACTAAAGACAGCACGTAGTAAAAATGTAGATGATAGCAACACGTGGAGCCTGGTAAGATGTTTAGTGTACGTGCATATGTGAGCCAAGAGCAATCTGCATAATGAGAAGTCAGGGGTTATTGCGCGGATCGGACCAAGTCGGCAATTTCCCGCCTCGATTGTTATGGAGACTAGAACGCACGCATTGATTCCTATAGCCCTGTCCAGTTTATTTTTAGATACAGATACTGAGGATTCAGAATGGTTTGGGTTGTTTTTGAACTAATTTTGTTAAATCCGAACTTAATATTATAAATGCGAAAGTAACTCTGTCTGTCTGTCTGTCTCTTCTTCACGTCTAAACGGCTGAACTGATTTGAATTAAAAATTTGGTACAGATATAGTCTGGGACCCGAGAAAGGTTATAGGATAGTTTTTATCCCGGAAATCCCCCGGGAACGGGTTCTATTAATCCACGCGGACGAAGTTGCGGGTAAAAGTTAGTTAAAAAAAATAAAAAAAAATCATATTTAGGATCACATTCGGGGTTGCGGAATGGTTATAGTAGTTACCGTGACCCCGGAACATAAAGGGCAACCAAAGGAACATGAGTGGGGTTAGTCAGTTTTAGTCAGCAATAATCTGACACGGAGGACGGGAGAAGTCAAGTTGATTTACCACTCCCAAAAAAAAAAAGGATCACAATAAAAATACATAAAAAAATGCGTTGTTATTATTTTTTATTACTAGTTTTTGTCCCGCATTTATGGTTACTGTTCCTGTAGGTCGTAGCGTGATGTTATATTGCCTATA
Source organism: Athetis lepigone (assembly GCA_033675125.1). NCBI lineage: Eukaryota > Metazoa > Arthropoda > Insecta > Lepidoptera > Noctuidae > Athetis > Athetis lepigone. Next base: position 14,490,696 of record CM066229.1, on the reverse strand, counting down.
ACTTTCCTCAATAAATGGCGTAACCAACACTACAAGAGTTTTTAAATTTGAACCAATAGTTATTGTGATTAGCGCGTTCGACCAAATAAACAAAATCAGCTTCCTTATAACATTAGTAAAGTAGGTAGGTACGTATGAGGTTAAATGTTTTATTTTTGTAAAAGGTCATCGCATTATGTATTAGTTCCCTTTTAAAATGTTTATATACTTCAACTATCAGCTTAAATATAGTAAAATTAAAGCTATTTTAGAACGAAAAATAAACCGAAATGTTTACTTCCCGACAAAAAATGAAAGATAAACTTATTTAAACGCGATAAAATGTGATACAGATGTTAGCGGTACATAGCAGACTCTAGTCACGCGCTTCCTCCCCAAACGCTCACATTTACCGATTGCCCACTGCTGAAACCAACGCTTTACGGGCCCTACGATCCGCGACTGTATATCGCTAAATAATATTATTGCCCGTATTATAGCTTTCCGTTATTTAGGAACCTTGGAAACACATACATTTAAACTTACATTACAGTTACACTCATATTTGTATAAAACTTTGCTCATAATGACTTAATCCATTAGTTTTTTTCCGCCTAAATCTGGACCTTGAACCGACCTTCTTTTTCAAATCCGTTCTGTGTTAATAAATAATAGACTGCGGACGTCTTTATTTCACGACACCAAAGGTAAATAGCATTCTCTATCAATCAACCTTCGGGTCGTACATAATTTAGTGGAGGACGACGTCTCGACTTGGGAAACGGAGGAAGTTCCCTCCGTCATATTATTATAGTGTTGTTCTTGCTCATCGGGAACTTCGGATACCTCATCTGTCGCCTTTTTCTTTACCTTTTTTCTGTATTTTACGATGTTTCTTTATTCATTCATGTGTTCGGAAAGTTTGGATGAACTACTTTAGGTATGAGGACGTTTAACTGTTTGTTCGGCGAGGAAACTCGTAAAAACTGTAGCTTCTTATTATTACGGGCCGAGTTCTAGGGTCAGTTTATCAGTTTTCTTGCTTCGAAAGATAATAATGATTGTTGATAGTTTTGACATATTATTCTGAGGTGTATTTTTTATTTGTTTGAACGCGCAAATTTCTGAATTATGACAGCCAGATAGAAGGACCTAGAAACGGTTTACGGTTTTAGACATTTATTTCTCTAAAGATTTACAAATCACTTACAGAGAAAATACAATATTATAAATTAGTAAATACATTAAGCCGAATGGCGTAGTGAGTTAAAAAAAACGGGTTAAACTGCGAATATAGAAAATGTATATTATATTTTAGCTCCACAAACTTGTTAAAACGCGTAATCACTCAAGTAAGTAATTCTAGACAAGCAATAAATCTTATCACAATCGATACTTCAGCGTGTATTCCTATTCATCCGCAATACAAAAAATATTCTGAACATTGGCGGCATCGTTTACTCGGTTGACATGGCCCCAATTACCTGCCGATTGATGGCAACTGCCATCAACCTACGGCAGATCAAGTTCCGAGCACTTGGCGCCCCTGCCACCCTCCGACGTCTTTCTTATCCCCCTTCACAGTCCAGACGTATTTGACAGATTTGCCCCAAACCCGAAAGATTTTATTGACCGGTTATTATTTTATTTTATGAACATCCACTCTTATTTCATTGGCCCTAAGACGAAGTTACAGTTTTTGTCGCTCGATTATTGGAGCAAATCTTTGGTCACATCTAACGTTTTTATTGAATCGAATTCGGTGTAGATGGCTTATGGGATCGTCGTGAACGATGTGTAATACGAAGCTTATATTTGTGACGTATTCTCCGTCTGATTCGGGTTACTGATATATCACCCATTTTCCTTTTGTGCTACAAAATGTTTAAAATTATGTGCTACAAAATTACTGTAATCTGTAGTGATTTAAAATAAAAACAGGAGATAAAATTGTCACCTCACATAATATTGCTAGCAGCACAAACGAATCAAGCGAAATATAAACTAAAAGGAACAAACAAAATACTGGGAAATGTTCCGAAGCGTGTCTTACAAACCGTTCAACGATATTGAATTGGATGAAAATAAAAACTGAAGTAGTGTCCTGTAGAGTTTTCGATCAAAGAAAATTACGCTAGGCGTGGAGTGAGACGGGCGCTTGGTCTTTTCTCCGGAGCCGTTGCTCTGGAGCTCTATAAAATCCCTTTCCTCGCAACATATCGTTCTTTTCTCCCCAAATTGCGGCTGTCCCGACGCGGCAGACACGTCCAGGTAATAACGCAATAAACCACTGAGAGCTTCCCCCTGGAAAAGCGATCGAGTTTTCCTTCAACCTTTCGAAAACGAGTTGTTCCTCGATTTTCGTAGATGCAGCGGTGCGAGCGTTGGAAAACTAACCTTATTTTGTGATTGTTTGTGTTGATTTTGCCGGGATTGGAGTGGTCTCGAGTGAGCGGTGTGCAATCGGTCAGGTTGCCTGACCGCGGCGGCGTTTTTCGCGGTACGCCCGCTTCAGTGTGGCCATCACTTTGTGTAATTGAAAACTCGATGTGCACTTGTACGGAACACCCGTTTACAAATAAATCTTTTACTGCTAAACATATACAACCGGTTAGATACGTGCTATTTACATTATGGGGCAATACTTTTGTTACTTGCTTCGATAACTATGACTCGGGTTTATGAGAGAATCTAATGTACTACTTTTAGGAAGGTCTTTCGATCTATTAATATACATAAAAATATTATGGTTTTTAAATTTAGCTTGAATATATTTCGTTACATTTAAACATAATTAAAATAAAAATAAACGATCATATGTCTAATTATATGTAATCGTGTATTCAGGTTTCCTAAATGAATCGATTACAAAATAACAATCAAAAAAAAAATTTGGGTATAAAATTGATTTTAGATTAACTAACTTACAGACGGGACATAAACAGAAAACCGTTTCGTGTGGCGAGAGAAGAAATCCTATTGTTAAACTTACATTTCAGTGTTTCTGGACACAAAACAAACCCTTAGGTACCTGGTTCTATTTTGTTTTTTTTTTCACCGTTTCTCGTAGCAGTCCGCGTCTGGTTTAGACCATTAAGTAATCTCGTCGGCTTCGAAAACGCTAGCTAATGCACCTCTAGCAAGTTGCAGGTTGCAAGTTGCAGCTACAGGGTTACGGGGATACAGTAATTTTTTTATTACCTGCCAGCACGTTAATGGAGCACTCCAGCGTTTCCACCAGAGAATGATTTACGAACTCCTATTTTGGTTACTCTGTTACCCAATTTTCTCTTTTGTGGTTCGTTTTGATAAACAAAGTATAGTCATGGAAGAAATGAATTTGCCTAGGTACTTAATATAACTTCTATCGAGTTAGACTTTTTTTACTGCTGCTTAAGTTCACTGAATTATATTTAAAAATATTTTGTTTTAATAGCCGTCATCGAATTAGTGATATTTCAGATGTAATAGTGGCGCTGTATGCAAATTCAGAAAAAATAAATAAAAATACAATCAGTCAATATTAATAAAACACACAATATTACCTCGAAAAGAGTATACTTATTCCACATATACTCCAATATTCGATCCAAACTTGAAACATTCTTCAATATATTCATAATAACGTGAGAACACATCAATAATCCTTCGATATTGACAGATTCGGTTCATAAAAACAAGTGGGGTTAGGAAGAAAGAAAATATAACTGTATTCAGAAAGGGGAAAAGGAAACTGTGTAAGTTCAATAATGGTGTTTGTTGCGTACGACCGCCCCGCAAATAAAGTAAATATTCTGAGAAGTGGTTACTCTGCGGCCGAGATAAATAAATGTTGTTTAGCAACTGCTTTGGCCATTGACTAAGTAATATGACTGTCAACAACTATCTAGATTTTACTAGACTTCTTTTTTATTTTGTAAAAAAGACGTTCCAAAGTGCCTTTTTTGGAAATTTGACTCAGACTGTCAAACTGCGATGGCAAGATATAGACGGTTGCCGGGGTTGCGGAATGTTTATAATAGTTACCGTGACCCTGGAACATAAAGGGCAATCGAAGGAAACTGAGTGGGTTTTAGTGAGTAAAAGTCTGACACGCCCTCTCGCCGCACCCAGGACGGGAGCAGTCACTTGATGATTTAACACTCACCAATAAAAAAAAAGATATAGACGGTAAATACCCAAAGTACGTGCTAAATATCGTATACAATTTATATCTTATGAATCGGTATTCTATAGTCACCCATTGACCTGTTGATCTCGTGGTCGTAGGCGCAGACGCACGAAGTTCTACGACTACTTTCCAGGTAGGAAATAAGTGTTATTGGGTTTTTCAGTAGTAACTCGTAGTTTTGAAGTTGATTGACAGATTGACATCCCCGTGACTAGGAAAGCACGTAAAACTTTATTTAACAATTTATTGTTATTTTAGTTAAAATTGTCTCTGATAATGTGACTTGAAAAAATCCCCCAATAATTGAAAATACCAATAAAAACTATTACTACTTGGCAGTTGGCACACCATGAAAATTGGCCGTCGTGGGCGGAATTCGGTCTGTACAACATAATAGTCGCAAACAAAATCCGATTTTAATAATAATTAAGGAACGCTTTGTCCACTGTTCCTTTTAATTTTGATGAATAAAGAAAATTATTTATTTGGCGGCGTTTGCGCTTACCGTGATTTATTCACCAAGTTACGGACATTTATAAGGCATCGCCCTCCCCAAGGGAAATATCTTTTTCATAATTCTGTGAGTTTGACGCTAACATTAGCACTGCGCTTGGAGACGTTACAATGAATTTGTTGATGTAGTATTTGATTTTAATTACTTACTAACTTTTTGACTTGAAGTCTCGAGTAAACTTCATGAGCTTCATTCTAGGGGGTTTCGTTTTTGCACTTGATTCATTTATGAGCCGTGTCGTCTGTTACTCCAGACAGAATTTACTCCCAGAAGCAGATCAGCCTCCAAAAGCTGCTCAAACAGTCTAAAATGGACTCTGGCCCGTTGCTTAGAGAAGTTTATGCGTGACAGTTACCTCAACAAACCCTGAAAAAATCCGTATCTAAAGTCGCGAGTTAAGAAGTAACCTCGTCCACTCTTCCTCTACCAAAGAATAAAATCTGTTCAGTAGTTTTACCGTGGAAGCGTTATAGACAAAGTTATTTAATCAATATTCTCAGGAAATATTTGTTGTACAAAAATATAGGTAATACTTATACAAAATTTGTTTCTTCTTGGTGATGGTAATCTAGCAGTTGTATTTGTGTTTTCATGGTTTTCATTTTTGTTTCAGGTATGTAAACTTTTTTAACTGTTTATTTCAAGACCTTCTGGGTAAGTTTAAAATTAATTTATGAACTATTTATTGCTGTACCTATATTCAGAAATACTATGAGAAGTAAAAATGTAATGTTCGTTTTACAAGGACAAATACACATTAATTTATCTAGGACGAAAAACAAACAAACAACTTCTTTGCAATAGTAATATAGACGGACGTGAATCTCACCGATACAAACGGATTACAGCTTTATTAAACTTGTAAAATTATTTTCTCGTAGAACTTAAACCGTAGCGCGGCGTAGCTGCGTAGCGTTCGTAGCAGCCACCCTCATCCGTAGTAAATCTTTTAATCTCTTTACAATGGTCCAACGTCATAAATTTGACATCTGTGACTTTTTTATTACGATATTCGAAAACGTGTCCCTCCCAAAGGTATGATAAAATCGTGTTTTATGGACGCGGGTCCCGTCAGTTCATTATTTTATTCCGTCGAATCGATTAAATTGGCGCTTTTAACATAAAATCACTACGGACCATCGAACTTGATTCAAATGCTGTATTATCAAATCCCGGTTTCCAATAAATCGAATGCGAAGTCGAACGTGGAGTGAACTAAATATTACTTGCGAGTTGTCGAGTACACAGCGTCAAATATATACAATATCAGTTGCACCAGCTATCAAATTACACGAAGCAAACGAATCGATTTCCACCGTTAACAAAAGCAAGGAAAATTCAGACGTGCCATGAATAAGTAATTTCTCTTAAACGCTATTGTTAAATAAACATTTCTAAGATATTTTTAATGCATAAAAAATGTTTTCAATGGACAAAAGCCTCAGGTTACATTGTGATTTCAATACATTTTCGTTCGCAAGTGATCCTGTTTTGTAGTCGGGAGGGCTCGGGTCTTCCGATGAATAGATAATATCCATCTAGCTAACTGTAGTCCTATCATGAATTGGCAACTTTGGAGAAAATGGTGAAACGAAATAATATTTCTTTAGTATTTTTTGTCGTCTTGAGACGTTCCGAGATGAAAGAGAAGCTTTTAATGAACATGCTTCGAAGTCATTTATAAAGGTTTGTAGCAATCTGAAGGGTCACGTAAGCACGTGTACTTCAATGCTAGCAAAAAGAGTTTTTTTAAGTATTCGAAAGAAATGATAAAATATTTAAAGTCAGAGCTCTCGTTTTAATAAATCGTATACAACAATGTAATGTGTCGCTAAAAGCATTTAACATCTCGAATAGCATTAATACATAAGTATATATGTACCTAAATCTAAACATCCAAGTCAAAACATTCGACGATAAAAAAAAACTAAAGCCGAGAAAAAATAAACTGCCGCTTCTCGAAATATGTTATGATCATAACATAATAAGAAATCTATTACAACATTTTCATACACGAGTGAGTACCACATTTGATTCGAAGCGAGCAATTTGGAGCATCTTCAAACAAAGTACTTCTATATGACATTACTTCTGAATAAAATAACAGGCACAGCTACTTTTATACAGGGTGTTGGGTAGTTATTCGCTGACGTACGTCATAAAACGTTACTCAGCGGCCATTATGCCAGCGTTACCTAGTTACTCAAGAACTTTGCTGTAACAAAAACACACTCACAGATATTGCGACACTCTTAATACTGATTTTCTTTTCTCTCCCCCCAACCGGAGCATTTTTATGCTCATCCTTAGAACTTTTGCAATCCAGTTATATCAGCTGTGAAGAGCTAAGCAAATACAAAAACTTTTTTGGTTTAATCTCCGCGTTTTAAGGATATTCATTGAAATTTCACGGGTTGCTTTAAATAATCCGCGGAGACTTTATTTCTGTTTAAAAATGATTTTGTGTAACTTTTCCACGCGTCTCGCGTAAGCTCTTACTCGTGTAGGTATAAGAAACATTGAGAGATTTTACGTTAGAAAAATAAGTGAACTTTCTCCGTAAGTTTTTGTCCGTCTTCAATTTTGTTTACACAGTTTCACAAAACTCAGTCACATTTATTAGATAGATAGTGAAGCGTAGAAATTAATAAGATTCTCAGTACACGCAATTTTAAGACTAAAGTATTAATTAAATCTTGAAACAAACTATCCAGGCTATTAATAAACAAGCAGACATTAGGCTAAGAAACTGTATTGTCTCCCAAATATTTGTCGAAGTATTTATGACAAATAGCTGAGTTAAATAATTCGTTGGTGTAACGATTCTCTCACACAGTCAACGTCTCGGCGCGTAGGGAATTCTTATCTTACAAACGCAGCACTTTGATTATGAAGGAAAGGAATATTTAAAGAAGCTTTCGCGTGCTTTGTGTTATTCCCCGACGCATGTGCAAAATTTATGTATGAAATATGAGCGGGCATTACATTGTGAAAGTATCTTTTTACGTGTGTTACTACTTTTTTATTCTTTTTTACTATTTCTTTATTTTCGTAACACAATTTTTCTGTTGACTTAAGTACTGGCATGTTGTATCGTCCCCATTTCCTCGGCGGAGATGGTTACCTGTGCAGGGGAGTTGGATAACAGTCGGACCTCGAAGTGATTCCTCTGAGAAACTTATTCCGGTCATTGAAATCGGGCCTGATTCGATCGCATCCCTGCTCATTCTTATTACTTATTCATCAGGCCATGAATACTTAAGTCAATTTACGTGTCGTAAGCAACAGGCTCCTTCGCTTAATGATATTGCAGTAACAGTGATGTGTCTGTTGCTTAATAGACTATCAATTTCTAACGTATAAATATATATTTAACATGTACAAGAAAATCTCATTTGTCTACTTTCCTTAACACTGTGATGGTTCTTTTTGCAGTTGTTTAGATAAATAAATGGATATCTTCAGTTTCTTATTTTACAACGGCTTTAAGAAAGCTAGTTGAAATGCAATGTTCATTGTATATCTCTAAAGTTTAAATGGCAACAGCATTGCTTTTAGACTTCAATAGTACTTGGCTTGCTTAGAAGTAAAGTATCGGTAAGAATATATTATTAGACTGTGTACCCGCTAAACACATTTACGACTAGTGTTTCGATCTTTATAGTAATTCTTTCACTAATATCGGTACATGGAGGCCTTAACCGTAAAGTTCACAACATTTACTACATTTTGGGAATTGAATGAGCCTCCTAATACGTAGCTATTCGGTATAGTTCGGTAAATGGACCTCTATGTATGGATGTATTATTATTGTTCGCCGTTTTAGTAAAAAGGTTCTGTTACTTTTTATTTGGAGTCGGTGCTCCTTTATCCATTAGAAGCGAAATTAGGAGTACCTCTAGATACTTATGAACTATTTTCAGATAATCATGTAATGCAATATTGCTTGTTAGAGAGGTTTGTATGTTACTTTCACTAATTTCTTAGAAATAAATAGAAATATATATATATACTTATATAATATAAGTATTCATGCACAGTTTTCATAATTTTAAATATAAAATTCTCGTGTCACAATGTTAGTCACCTTACTCCTCCGAAACGGCTATACCCATTTTTTTTTTACCAAAATTTTGTGTGCATGTTCAGTAGGTCTGTGATTCGGCTACTAGAATATATTTTTTTTTGGCCTTAATGATTTTTAACGCGGGTGAAAACGTGGGAGGCAGCTAGTTACTAAAAAAAATATATTTTAAATTTACAATTAATTTCCAAAGCAGAATTACAACTCGCAACTATATTTTTTTTATTAAAATGAAATTAAAATAGCAAAGCCAGTCATCGCACTCTGTTTAAAAGATAACTTACAAAATATTTCAAAAGTACGTGCTGGGACTCGGCAAACTTTTTAATTTTCGTCTATGAGTCGCATTGTTGACGCTCACCCACACATTCTTATTCAATAAGGCGTCTATGTACCAGGAGAGGAGAAGCGTGAGGAATTGGTGTTAATTTTTGTAAGGGTCAGATGTCCCTTTCTCCGCCAGATGGTTGTTTATGTTTTTTCATAGTGGAAAAATTCACAGTAGTAAGTAGGTAATACATAAAACCAAGTTGAAGAGGAAAACTGTCTAAGTAAGGCTGGTTTTGAAAATCAAGTCATATTTCATTGAACCTACGCAAACAATCCTCTTGATCAGAGACTTTTGCTTGATTCGAAATGTTTTATATCTGGAGAATTTCTCTTGTGATAGCTTGCTGTATGACGGTGTTTACTTAAATAAAATTATTTGGATCAATTAATACTACATAAAAGTCATACAAAATGTTAAAATAGACTGTATTTAAACGCTCAACATGTTCATCTAAGAAACCACAAATGCCGTTCGTTTTTACTATGCCAGACGAGCTGTCGATATACCAGGAGCCCAGACCCGAGAGGTGTCAGGTGGCTGTCTCCAATATGCACGTGCCAGCATTCATTAGTGGACAGATGCGTCTGCAATCGGAATCTAATCCCAGCGCTTTATTCCCGGAACAATGTTACGTTGTCTTGTAATTGACAGCGGTTTCGAATACGCTCAGTTTTATGTGCGTTGGTGGTGCGTTTTGTTAGCGTTGCGTTTTGAGGTGTTACGTCACATTTCTTTTAGAATGGAACACACACTGGACTAATGGTCTGACATTACACTGACTGTAGTCTGCCTTCCATCTTTGTTCAAAGTTCAAATGAAGCGTAAAATTTTAATAGAAAGACAATAGCAGTGCGACAGCCGGCTGTCGCTTGGTCGTCGAAAGGTTTATTTGAGACAGTATTAAACCTAAAACAGTGTAATAAAAGTCACAGTAAGGTCCAATAACACAGTTTTTGTTTGCAAATTCTATCAAAACTTTCTAAAAATCAAACTAGCCGAAACGACCAAACGTATCGGGCACCAAACGTCAAAATGGAGTTCGATTGTTAAAACAAAAATAATCGCACGCTGCCTAAGGGGGCGACACAAGCGCGCGGCAAAGCGGCAGGAGATCTAAGGACAGTCGCGCCGTGAAATTTGTCGTTTGACACCTCCGCTCCAGCGGGCCGCGCGCGTGCGACAGCGTTTCCGCTGCGATTATTATATGTGAGCACACGCCCCGCCATGTGGAAATGGCCTTAGGGAGTAAATGTGAATTTGATCTAATATTCACGGTCTGTGCATTTTTCATTGGTATTTGTGTCGAGCGTTTAGTTATTTTGTTAGGATTTATTTGAGATTTTTATGAGCGAGGCGGCGGGACGAGTACGTTAGCCGCTTTTATTTATGTATATTCGACTTCAATGTATGTTTCGAAATCAATAGCAAACGCTTCAAACCGAGTTTTGATTTCTACTAACACCCACTTCGACAAACATAGCAATGCATCTCATGGTGGCGCCACTAGTTTTTGTAAACTGTCATAAAACTATCATATTTCTTAGTTCTCAATTTGGCCACACGCGTAAATGAGTATGTCAGTTTATTCTTAATTAGGACGGGCAAGGATGTTCTCGCTGTACTGGCTATGCAGTGTGTGGAACGAGATATCGCAGACTAATTAGTGAGTTTCATCAGTTCCACCATATTAATACTTCGTTGAAAATAAGACAGCTGAAAATATGGCTGTAAAATTCGTATGACTGCCAGCCATATCAGGATTTGTTATTAATTAGTCATAAAACTAGCTAAGCGTGAATCTGAATGGCAACCGAAAAGTTCTGTACAAGATAGAGCAATACCTACAATAAAAAAGTTTTTTTTTGTGTGGGGAGCCCTTTATTGTAATTTCATTGCCTATTTGTGAAGATAATAGTGCATTTATTTTAGAAAATGTGTTAGAAATAAATCTAATGAATAAGTAAAACATTTTCAAACTTCCATGCTTAAGACACACATACATACATAATTACCTAATAAGACACTCTCCTGATTATGGTTGTATAGTAGTCTGTGGTTGTAGTCTGTTATCAATCTGACGTTTGCAACTAATGACATAACGTCTATTAACTTCCTACTATCGGTACGTGAAAAATGCGTCGAATCCAAACATAACATACAAATTAATTATGGCAGGATTTTGACTACACTTGGCAAGCACTAGTTACGATAAAAGCTCAGTGCAAAAAATAATAATAATAATAATAATACCAGCCTATTACTGTCCCACTGCAGGGCAAAGGCCTCTTCTCATACACAGAAGGCACGAGCATTGATCACCACGCTTGCTCAATGCGGGTTGGCGATTTCGGACTCATATTAAGTACAAGCCCAGGTTTCCTCACGATGTTTTCCTTCACCGACGTCTGTGATGTCTAAGATAAACTTTTAGAAAGTACATATGAATTGAAAAAGTCACATTGGTACTTGCCCGGATTCGAACCCACAACCTCTTGCATGAGAGGCGGGCGCCTTAACCACTAGGCCATCACGACATCTCAAAGTGCAAAAAATACTGCTATTTAATTATTGAAAAAAAATAAACACAATGAACCTCCACGAATTCTCAAACGCATAACAAACGCTGTTTTGCCATTAGCTTGTCGGAAAAACAAAAATAAACTAAAATATTTTGATGACAAACTTTTTGAACAATTCCTTTTTCGAAATTTTAAAGCAAAATAATACACGCCATTTGAGAAATAAGAAAATATTAACGCGCCAAAAAGAAAACGTCGCAAACCTGTCAAACATTTGTTTTAGTTAAATTGATGTGCGTAATTATTAATTGTTGAGGGTAATTGCCATAAAAAGTTTAACAGCGCGTCTCAACTTACCATTCTATCTTCTGTCATGTGTTAGTTTGGTAGTTTTATTAGTTTTTCTTCTCAGATCTCACGTGTCTCTTGTTTGTTCTATATTTTTGTGAAGTTCGTAAAATCAAAATGGTGTTTAGTCTTCGTGACATGTTATCCCGTTTGCGGTACACATATGACGAACGTGACTGCTTGCATGATGTTCAGGTGAGGGGAATTTTCTAGGTATTTTAATTAATATTTTAGGTTATGAGATAATATTTTGTTTATTTAAATTATTAATTTCATCCCAATGTTTAAACATTATGTTCAAAGTTGTCATAGATTTCTATGTCCCATCATCGCAATGTTAATTGCATTAAACCCTCATTTGTGAACCCGTTAAAGTTAAGTGTTTTTACAACCTATTGTTTATTTTATTATGACTACGAATCATAATAAACACACCACAAACTCCCAACACATTTATTCAAATAAAAAGACGTTAAAAGAATGACAACAAAGCATCACTTTCGTAATAAAAGTTGATCAACTCATTTTAAAGATATTAACAACAAATGATAAACAACATAGGACAAACGTGACGTAATCATATCGGTATAGTTAGCAACACAAGCGTTTCATACGTTCACGCTCGCTATAGGTGAGAAAACGTATGGTTTTCGTTCTTCGTCGTGTCATCGCGCGAGTATTAATCATTGAATGGTTATATAGCCTGCCAGCACCTGAGAGGTTACTGTTTCCTAACAATATTAAGGTCGGTAGCACTTTTGTCGAATACTGTACGTGTGAGTTTCGCCTAGTCATGGCGGTGTGTTGCTGTTTTGGTTGGCACGTAACGCCACTATCACTTTTAATAGGAGGCGAGATATGTGGAAGGGGAAAAGGGAGATATTTTTAGGAGTTTTGTATCAATAAGATTATTTTTATACACCATAGCGATGTATTTTTGGCTTTTCATTCTTTTTATTTCTTATTGCTGAGCGCTGTTTTGCGAATATGCATTGATGTATAGATGTGTGTAATTCAGACTCATTTATTATTGTTTAAAGAATGTAATATTCAGAGTTACGGTTTACTTTTATACGACTTAGTAAGCACTAGCATTATCACATGAAACATAACAAAGTTTAAGAAAAAAAATTATACCCACTATTTACTAATTTGATAGTTGTTTGTTATTAAATTTTCATTATTGAGTTCCATTCATATATAGATAGATACTTAATTATTATATAGTTAGATATACATACGAAATGCTACCATGCTGGTCATCATTTTCATTAGTTCCAAACCCTGATCGTTTAATTTAGATTGATCAACAAAATGCGTAAGTTCGGAGGTTCCATAATGAACCTAAATAACAGTTTTATTTAATAACTAGCTGCCTCCCGCGGTTACACCATCCGCGTTAAAAATGTTAAGGATGAACAACCGTTATCACTTAGGGGTATTAAAAATAGATAGCAACCGATTCTCAGACCTACTGAATGTGCATATTAAATTTGGTAAAATTCTGTAAAGCCATTTCGGAGGAGTAAGGTAACTAACATTGTGACACGAGAATTTTATAAGATACGCCTCGGCTAATAAACAGAACGATTCCTGATTCAATTCTCTATAACGATGTTTCTTTTCTTCTTTGTTATTTTAGCTTAACGTAAATCTTATTTGTAGGAGGAAAATCCCCTAAAAATGGCTTTTAAATTAATTATAATAATTAAGAACTGTATAGCCTTTGATTCTGAGCATTACTGAATGAGTTTGAAAGTATCTATTTATTAGATTTAATTTGATGTTAGTAGGTATTTTAGTGTTATATTTTAACAGTTAGTGCCCCGAGCGTTTTGTACTTCGTTAATTAATTAGTTTCGAGAAGGTTCGTCTCAACAGCTAATATCTACATGATAAAGTTACAAAAACAAGACCTGTGGGTCATTAAGGGTTTTATTTAACTACGTATCTAGAATTACACGTACTTTTACAATAGGAAATAGTAATACCCATTTAAATGTTAACAGTTTATGCCCCCGACTTCCTACGCTTAGTTAAGCATAACAATTTTGTGTTTTTATTACGTGATTACTTTATTTTTTTTTTCTAATTTGTTTACTTAGTAAAAAAAAATTATTTATGTTTCAACAGCTTTTTATTCACATATTGTATTCTGTAGTTATCATAAAAACTACTGACTCAAACTCTAAAACATGTTTGAAGGCCGCTGCAACCACTTTTAACCCTACACATACATTGACTAATCAATTGTGAATAATTGAAACAACATTGTAATACAGGCTCAGTCATTTCCGCCGCCCAGTACACATAGATGAAAAACACAGCCTTTTATTTCTATTGCCGCAGATTCCCACCTGCATTTCCACTCAGGAACAAACTGTAGTTTTGTCAAAAAAAAAACAGATCGCAAACATAAATCAAATGGCAGTGGAAGGCCGGAAATTGATACCGTTCTGACGTACCAGCTCTCTTTCCCCCTTCATATATAACTTGCTTAAAATGACGTGTATGAGAGCTACCGAACCCCATCTCGTATAATCTCTGCAAAGCAAAATAAAAGAGGAAAAACTGTAACTTATTGAATTAACCAAGTAAATCCGTAAAGTTTGGAACTGCCTTTTAGTTGCTTGCAGCGTAAAGTCATAAAAAAGTAACATCTAATTTACTTTTATCGCAGAAAAGTAATTGAAAACATATTACTCGAAACTCATCCCGAAAATTAGTCCGGTCTCGCAATCCGGTCTAATCGCTGCAACTGTTTCGCGATCCAATTTTAAATTTTAGTGAAACTGCGGAGGGCATTAAACGTTAATGCACCAACAATATTCCCTCGAACGTCCCATCGTAAAAAGTTTGCCCACTAGCCATCCGCCGGTTGCAGCGTAAATACGAACTGTGTGCACTTAAACATTGTTTTAAAAAGTAAATTTCAATAACGTAAGAAGTTCCGCGACAACCCTGAAGGCTTTGTGTTCGCTGGAATTGATGAATGGCTTTGAACGTTGATCTTGTAATTAATCTTAGTAAAAGTCCATATGCTTTTATACTTTTTAATCTTTGTGTTGCATAGCTGATCGTGGGTCCTTTTGAGTGTTTTTATTTTCAGAAGATAACTGATATGTCCTCAAAAAGTTCTAATACAGGGATGTCCCGACCAAAATGTATCAGACACCACTAGGGTAAGAAAACTGTTATTGTGCAACGTGCAAGCAGGCAATTCACGTCCCAAAGGGTAGCAAGCTTGGCAACCGCACACATCCGCCGGGGCACAAATTTATTTTTCAACGGGTTAGCCAGTATTGAATTCGGATATTTGTTGCTAACCAACAATTCTTTGTTGTACCCAAATATGTGAAAGGAAGATTTTGAGAGTATATTTACTTACGTTCGGTTTTCTTTGCTATTCTCGTAAGTTCCAGACAGATTGATAAAACCAATTTACCTTCTTGTCTTATTTCTGTTTATTCTGTCATTTAATATGGAAATCTGTTAGTGCCTTCGTATGTTTGTACAAAAATAAATTACAAAATATACTAGACTAGGTTTGTCTCAGTAAACAAGTTTTAATTATTTTATTAAGAATGTTATAATCCTTTTCAAAATCCATCGTAATATTTGAGAAAGTATACTTTGTTAATCAACAGACTAACAGAGTAACCAACGGATTTGACCCTTGGGAAAGGGCATCAGACTACTCTTCAAACCGCGTTTTCGTTGAACGCGGTTATCCGTATGTTACGTTCACAAGTTAGTAAAGGCATAATAATCGACAATAAATAATCCTTCGAATACGCGTGATTCGAGACACAAAGAAAGATAATAGCAGCCAGACAGCCGGCTGTCTCTTGGTCACCGATAGATTAAAACCTAACAATCTGCATAAAAACCAAACAATTCCGCACTACCACGAAACAACACAACTTCCCTTCCTGTATAATTCGGCTGAATTTAAAATAAACGTAACCTATGGCGTTCAGTGATTGAACGTGCCTGCCGCATACCTGATCTCCGTTGATCCCATACTGGCGTATACGTGGCACACAAATCGAGAGCTAGACTCAACATTCCTAGTGCTCAGTAGTTACGATAGCGCCAGTAATTGGTATGCAGTGCATTGGCCGGCGTCGGAAATTAAAAATTATTGTTGACTTACGACGCACAGAGTTCGTGCGGGCAGTGGGGATATTCTTTTATTAATGTTTTTTATAGGGCTGCGTAGTTTCTATGTTTTATTTTAAAGATATTACTAAAATGGATCCATTTTAGGGTTAATCTAAAAACGAGTGCTAATGAAAAACAGAACTCTTTTAGAAGCCTCTCGTGTCATAAATATTTTACTGACATTTACTTCACATCTATTATGTGCTTTCATATCACTGTCGGTGTTAATCACGAATAACTTCCACAGTAAAGTAAGACTAATATTGAATAATTCTCACAAACCATTACACTAATGAAGCGCAGGTACAAAGAGCGCATACAAAATTAAAATCGACACATACAATCAACGCCCTCATAATTACTGTGTTAATATTTACAACGACTGAAAGTTTAAACACGCGAATTGCACACTTTTCTGCCAATTAATGTTTTGAGTTAAAATCGACCAACAAAGGCGGCTGTCATCGTTCGAATAAACCCGTAAATGTTTACTCGACACATCGGTCGCTGTATGCATCAATTAAAAATATATTACTTGCTAGGTTGACTTCCGCTTGTCCGCTACGATGGGATTCGCTTCGCTGCGCTCTCGAACGTGCTTCTAGGGCTGTCAATTATTGAGTTATTTTTTTAAGAAATATGTTTTGTTTTAGCTAGAAAGAAAATACAGTTTTACCAAGCCGGTCAACCAATCTGTTAATGTGATTCCCACCCAACTTAAATTAATTACCAAACTTGTGCTCTGTATATTTATATACTTACTGTAAATTGAAACTAATAACAGTATATTCGATAATTTCCTGGGCATAAAAAGAAAATATAATGATATAATATATTCTATTTTTTTTTACTTAACATTCCATGAAGCGGCTAGATTTAAACAAAGTGTTAATTATCTAATAATAAACAATTTCACACTTCGACTGGTTTGTATTGAAATAACTATTTCTGTTCAGTTCAGTTTAAGGTAATAAAAAATCTGTTATATTTTATACGGGACTAAAATAGGAACTACGTAAATTATCCATTGCAACGTGCAGAATTACGAATGCCTTTTGTACGAGAATGCGATAGAAGTGCACAAAGAGGTAAATAAAAACACAGAAACGCGTTACTGACAACCCGTCTGAGCTGACAGAGTGCGTGCGTCCACATTCCTATTCGTAGTACACGCTCCCGTCACGTCGTCGCACTCTGATCATTTTTATTCGCCCCAATGAACATATTTGCACAACTTTTATCCTCACCGTTTAACTTTCGCTGGGTGCGCATTCGCTCAGTTATTTGCATATGAATTTATCTGCGACATATGTTTTTTATTCACCATACTCATCGTTTAACTACCGACAAACTATCTCGAACCATTTTCATACATCCGATGTTTTCAACTAAATGCTCCAAATATCGAATCTTTATGAGATTTTTCAAATAGCTCGGTGTTCACTACTATTGAATTCCGAAATTGGAATGCAGTTATCATATTTTGCGCGCGCTACAGTACCTACATGAGACAATTTTGTAGTGGTACAATGCATTCCGTGGTGTATGAGATTTAGTAGATATATTATGGTTTACTAGCTTTTGTTCGCGACTTCGTTCGCGAGAAAGTTGCTTGTCAATACATACATAGTTGTAGATTAAGAATAACCTACGTACTTCTTTGGCGCACAAGCTTAGTATGTCCTTTTAATTAACAACTACCGACAAGAGGATAGACAGAGGTACTCTTGCATTAAATTGCGTTGGTATGGAAATGTGCATGTTGGTTTATAACGACGGAAAGGTCTTCTTTATGGTAGTTACAAATTAATTAAATACATACATAACACACACAAAAAAAAACAGTAACAAAACACATTACAGAGATAAAACCGCGAAGTTAAACTAGTATAGATAATACGCATATAGCACACGGACCGAAGTTAGGGTCGGTACATAAACATGTCAGTGATCACCTGTGCCGCGCCGTCTTGTCAAACTTCTTTGTGTCGGTCCGAACGAACCATTAATATGTTTCCGACAACAGTTCCGTTACTTTAGTGCGCACCGCCGTAACTTGCCACCTAATGATGAGGGTTAACCGTTTAATATATACCCTTGGCTAAATAAAATTACCCACTTAACTCTTTATGAGCTTAATAAATAACAATTATTACTATTTATAACTACCTTATCTTCAATTTATTCCGCCAATGTAAGCTTTTTAAACTTAACAGTAAACCGAACCCCCGATTACACTTAAGAATATATAGCCAAGAGAAAATATTAGACTTGGAAATGTTTCATACTTACCTCAATACTTTATGCGAACATTTCATATAGTCGAAGTATGAAATTTTAATCATATTCCAGGAAGGAATGTTTCAGACGAATTATGTGTATGAAGCTAACAAAGTCTTTCAATTTTCGTGAGCAGCTTAACCGATACGTAAAAAAGTATCGACGAAGCCTTCTTACCCGCGGAATATGAATACAATAATACCCGAAGATTTATCCGCAGTCGGCCGCTACACTTGTTTACACGAATTTCACGAAGCGCGGAAGGCTGCATATTTTAAACCTACCGCCCGCTCGCTCCGATATGTTTATCTTGGTCTCATCTCGATATATTTATTGGGAAAAGCCACGATCGGGATCTCTCCTTATTGGTTCCAACCGAGAACGTAATCGGTTTTATCTGTTTATTGTTATTGTATTTTAATATAAAATTTCGTTTACATTTCCGCCAAAATTTCTCATCACAAATTGTGTTACCAAAAGTAATATTTATGCGCGTTAATTTAAGACTTTGAACGCCGCTAATGTTTGTGTTAAAAACGGTGCGTTTTCTCGTCAAAGGTGTAATTTAACATGGAATTAAAACTATGTAGGTGCGAACGTGTGTGGAAACATGTAACATGTTCTGATGTTGGCTTTTCATCAGCATGGTAATCGTGCAAAAATATTGGCTGAAACACGGCCAAAGCGTACCTGCCTAGAATTAAATAAAAATAACCCGCCGAATGAGCATCAAAATGAACGCAATGTGTAATTTATGTTCAATGTTTGTGAAACAGAACGTTTAGCATATCAGGACCGTAACGCGTAGCTACCTATCTATTATATCGCGTGTGAACTTAATGATATGGCACATAACAGACTTTGAAAAGTAGACACGACACCGAAAGAAATATCATTAATTTGATTGCTGTGGCATAACGATACATTACGATCCAATTAGCTAACGAACTGCGAAATGACCATTGTTTATGTCTGCATGTGTAGTTTTTGGTAGTTTCTCAGTTTTACGGCACTATATGTTAAGCGACACTCGTAAAAGTGCGGTGGCCATGTTTTACACCGTTCGTAAACTAGTACAAGTGACGTTGTATCGGAGAAAAGTTGCTCGGAGTAAACGCAATCTATTCACATTGTGATCGACAAGGGACGCACTCGAATTATATCCAGTAAATATTTTTTCATTGAATTTGCTCTAATCAAATATTTTCAAACAGATTTATAAGTCAGTAAGAAACTAGATTATTATTTATAGTGGTCATAAAGCGATGCCTAGTGTATTTATAGCTGTTAATTTTCTCTCAATAATTGCGTACATGCGTGTGTTATAAAAGTTTGCTGTGAAGGCATTATCACGCTTGCGTTCTTGCGGAGTGAGCAAATATGTATCTAGGTTACAGTACTTTATATTCAAAGTGACACGTGGCGCTACCTATCGCCGCTCCCACACGCTTAGTTTATTATTAATGCGTGAATTTTTTTGCGATGCTCTTCACAGCTGAAGTTAAAAGCAAGTAAGTGATAAAAAGTTTACGCGTGTTTCTTAGACATGTTGTTTCACCTAGATTTACATTTGTCAACAATATTTTTTCGGTTACAGCTTGAAGTAGTTGCAAGCTTTTTTAAAATTAATGTTTAGAAAAAATCCGCTGAATTCGAGTCGGAGTTCGGTCTCCCTGTAATCTAAGTAAAGTAAAATACTAATAATATAAACTACTTAGTACTAGAGACAGAAATAGACAGGCACATGAGTGATCTTGTAAGGTTTGTCTGGTCTGAACCCTTTTTTACTCATGATTCGCACCAATTTATAAACTCATTGCTACTCTTTAGTATACACAATACTAAAGAGTAGCGGACATTGAAATATTAATCACTGGCAACATTCGCTCGAGTCTAACCCTTGCACCGCTACCGGTACCAACACTAGCATTGGTTATAGTAGATTAACGGAAAACTATTGCCAGTAAAAACAGCGGAGTAGTAACAGAGCTCCAGTGGCAGTACGGCACGTCTCTAACGATTTATTACGATACCAATGGCGTTTTCGGACTCGGCCGGCCGCTGGGGTGTTACACAAATAAATATCGATAGGGTCGTTCTCTTATAGACGTATATTGAAATATGTTCGATATTTTATTAGATAGTGTAGTGAATATTTAGTTAATATTTTATTTGTGCGGGAAGTTTATCTTGTATGAGATGTGTGTTTTTTCTATTTTTATTGGGCCTTGTGGAGTAGGGCTTGCTTGAAGTATCAATTTAGTTTGTTTTGTAACTGTTTGGATGTGTAGTGTTTTGTATTCGTTTTTGCTTGACTTTCTGCCTCTGTAAGAAATGAAATAGGATTGTCAAATTCTTCCAGTAGGTGTACAGGGTAACAGGAATAATAACGTTTACTTAAACATGTAATTGTAATGCTGATAACAATTTTTTTTTATAAAAATATTTTTTTGTATTTTTTTCTAGCATTAATGTCGTTATCACTCAATTGATATTTAATTAAACAATAATTTACTTATTTCATAAAAAAATTGTAATGTAAATGAAACTAAGTAAACCGTACTTAGTTTACGTCAAATTAATTTAGAAAAATTGTTTATTTTTTAATGTAAACAACATACATTCTGTTTTCATGCGTTCAATGACGTGGTTACGTTTCTGTCACTAATAATCCAGTCACACTAAAAACAAAAGATATATTAACTTACCTAACTTTTTTAATATACGTGTGTACATATTAACCTTCTTGATTATTTTGGTTATCGGCGAAGAAAATTTAATTTATTTTAACATACTTACATGATAGGTAAATAAACTTTATAATTTTCAGATAAATGCTGATATTTTTTTCAAATAACACACGTACAGCGTCAAATATGCACGTTAATATCGTATACAGTGTTGGATGGTACACCGTCCGACCCGGGATAACCGCAGGAACCGCTGTCAACATCAGCTGTTATGCCGCGCCTACACACTGTTCACTTAATGTTACATGTTGTTTATCTGTACTACTCTATAGAACACGATGTAACTAATTATGAGTTAAAACCTTCGAACACACGTGATTCGAGGCACAATAGAAAGACAATAGCAGCCCGTCAGCCGGCTGTCGCTGATCGTTCAAAGGTTAATAAACGATACTTAGCGTTTACTTTAGCTTAACCTCTCGACGACCAAGCGACAGCCGGCTGTTGCACTGCTATTGCCTTTATATTATGTCTCCAATCACGTGTGTTCGAAGGTTTAACTCTGGTCCTGTCAAATGTGACAGCTGTCATTAATGTCAAGTGTCATAATACTGCCACGCTTTTACCCATTTTGTTTCCTGTTGTATGGTTGTAGTTCACTCAACTGACCTGTTGTCGACAAACCATAGCCAGATTTAAAGGGTTATCCATGTCCTGATAGGCCAATAAATAACTGTTACTTAGTACAGCTAAGCAATATTATCGTCACCGTCATACAACTGCGAAAGTCCGATGACAAGAAGGCAGAGAATAGCTAAGCCAAAGTACTAGCTGACTAACGTTTAGTCTGGATTAGCCATGTTCCGTCTTAATCTCGCACTAGTAGTTTGACGGTTGTGCATCACTGACAAGACTAACTATTGCTTAGTAGAGGAACGTGCTAAGTAACTCTTATTTATCTCGTTCCAAGATTTGTTACAATTGATGATTGGAACGTGTTACCATAGAGTATCTTACTTGTTCTTCTTCAGACGTTTGCGTTGGCGGAAACCGGCACCAACCTACGTTTTAGAAGAAGCAAGCAGCTTCAACTTACTGACTAACCGACTGACTCTTTGACGATTCATAAATGCTTGTATGTAATTGGTCTATTTAATTTCTTTTTCATTTCCTTGTATTAATCTGTGTGTTCGTTTGTTTCAGGTAATTTGTTCATTTACGGCGTAGGACATGGTAAAGGAGTATCTGATAAGCAAGGCTATGTAAAACTATTTGTTTGTAGTTGTGACTCTGGTTTTACCCTCAGTCTTTGAAAGTTATAATAGACTAGCTTTTGCCCGCGACTTCGTCCGCGTGGATTAATAGTTCCCGTTCCCGGGGGATTTCCGGGATGAAAACTATCCTATGTCCTTTCTCGGGTCCCAGACTATCTCTGTACCAAATTTCATTCTAATCGGTTCAGTAGTTTAGGCGTGAAGAAGAGACAGACAGACAGACAGACAGACAGACAGACAGACAGACAGACAGACAGACAGAGTTACTTTCGCATTTATAATATTAGTACGGATATGTACATATGTATAAATATTGAAATAAGTTATATAGCATTTAACAAGGTATTAGAAAACTTAAAGATAAAATTTGCTAAAAATCGGTTAAGTCATTCTCAAGTTATGACATGATTAAGGAAGATAGGAATGCATTTTAATATCGAAAAAATCAATAAGATAAGCATTATAAGCATTCATTCCAAATATCTTTTACGACATGTGAAGTTGTTTAAAGTCGTTTGCATGTAAAAACCTATTGTTTCCAATATTTCACTGGACATTTAAGCACTGCCTTATCTGATAAGAGAGTTATTTTATTTTATATTTAAAACCTTAATCTAAATTTGCCCACGCAAACTGTAGGAGTTGGATTAAGGAAAGAATACTTTAATACTTTTTGCCGAAAGTGGTTAATAAGAGATTAAAAAGCTAAAAGTAAACACGGTCTTTACCTCAATTACATTAATGTAATGAACTTTGTTAGTGAATTCTAAAGTACCCAAATACCTTTTATTTATCATGAATTTAAAATACAGAAGTACTTTAAGGGATTAATTCTGCCAGTCTTAAATTCAAAATGATTTCTGCTAGGTATACTCTTTTACTAGATTGGTCGATAGGTACAAGATAAAATTGTAGCTAAGAATATATTCAAATAACAGCAGAAAACGCCAGTAGCTTCGTTTTTATCGAGGGAAAATTTTGAACTAGCTACATAAAATCTAAACCTTTCCTAAGCACATGATTTAGTGAAAATTGAATACGAAACTAAATCTCCTATAGAGCAGACGTTGACGTTGTAAAAGTACCTATTTGTTCACAACGGTAGCACCCTAAATATCAGAAGTTATCTGAAAAGAGTGAGAGGGGACTGTCGTACCTCCCGCTCCCTCGCGGTGTACACGCGGTGTCTACGCATTGTAGGTGTGCGAACCTCTTTCCTTCACAAAAGCCTCCTTTATTATGCTCCTGTGTAGGATATGAGGAAATTGGCTGAATAGCTTTATATGAAAAACTCACGTAATCTTCGCGGGGTGTGGCCTACAATATCCTGCACTTGGCTCCGCGCGATGATTCTTGTTAAAATATAATCCAATTGTTACATTAACGTTCTAGGGTTCGAAGAAATATACTTAGTTAAGTTGTTAACACAATAAACATAATTTTCCAGAAATAACATTATACAACTAGAACAACATTAAACAATTGAAGATAGTTTTCAAGAGAAGGTAATCATTTAGTTGTTTAATTTAAAAAAAATGTTTGATGTAAACAAAGTTAAAATTCAAAACAAGAAGTAGCTTAATATTGCAAGTACAATTTTCCCTTGAATGTCAATAACAGAGGACGGACGCGTTTACGTTTTACGCGCATACATGAACATGACACCTGGCGAAATAAAGCCTTTCATGTGGGCAGCGTTCATACGGGGTGTTTATTGTCATCGGAGGGCCGCACACATATTTGGCGAGAGGCAACCGGGTTCGGTACCTAATAAAGTACGGGGCTAGGATTCCCCGACGGCGCGAGCGCGGCCGCCAGCCGGATCACGATTGGCGTCAGGACCGCCTCGGGACATAAATTCGGTATCTTTCACCTGGAACGCTTCAGCGACCGACGACGCCACGCGCCAGTTATGAAAATTCCGACACTGGAATTCCAACTCACACTAGAGATTTTTGCTGAGCTTTGCGGTTGTCGTCGCCCGGATTTTTTAAAGAACGGAGTCTGTTACGTTTATTTCAGTCTGCGTTTTATGGAGGCGGGAATGTGCTCCGCTTTGGTTTATTTGCGGGCCGCCTTTCTCATGAAATTGCGCTGTTTCATTGCTTACGAGCCATTTTGAGGTTCTCGTTAGAGTTACATTTTTTATCGTGATGTATTTTTCTTTGCAAATTGTCTATCGCGGCGATGGGTCCTGTTTTATTTTTTTGGTGCGTTATAAAAACCATCCAAATATGTATCATACTGTCGTACCTACTTGTTGTTGTTGAATAGACTATAAAACGACAATCTCGTCCGGCTTGCCAGACAACAACGTCTGTGTGATCGGTCACCTCTGAGCGTACAATTAAAGCCGTCGCGCAAATCCTGAATGGATATCGAATAACAAATGACGCGGCAAAATAGGGTTTCTGTAAGAAACCGAACATAAATTGCCAAAACCCATCAACCATTAACAATTACAAAAGAAAGGTAAGGAATGAAATGTTTTATTCATTCCGTTAACGAGAAAATTACCGAGAGGGCGTCGGCGCGCCGGATCCGATTGCAAGGACTCCACGAACCTTTGTCTTCGGGGAGAAGTGTACCCAATGAGCACTCCAGATCCCCGTAGGTACCAATTAAGGATAGCATGTTACACAAGTACTTTATTGTATAATTCTATGAAATTGGAAATGATAACACAAATTAAAATCGAAATTGTCGAGAGCAGGTGAACTGGAACGCATTGCTCGAATTGGATAAATGCTAGTCACCAAATTATGTTCGGGAAATGACAAGCGCGCGCCAAACGTCCACTAGCCACGCTTTCGAATGTAAACATGTGAACGAGTCAATATGTGGCCGCTATACTAAAGATAGATCACAATATGCAATGGCTCTTGCGTCCTTGCTTCATTACCACTTAAAGGTAGTAATTGCAGTTTTTAAACTGTTTAAACACAGACTTCAGAGTTCTAATGTAATTTTATCTTAACATAATTTTCCTATGTTTTAATTACACAGTGAGAACACGCTTTAAATCTGTCTTTTAACAAACCTGTATAAAGCACCCTTAAATGTTGAAATGGTTTGTATAAAAATATAGATCTAATTTTAACATCTCCAAGTTTCTCGAGTTTTACTAAGGAAAAAGATTTGATAAAATCCTTTACTCACATTAATTGGGTCATGATTCCTAGAAGGAGTTATAGATCTTGTCGTGGTGATGCATTTTCTAAGCATGAATGTCTCTTTCGAGTCTAGAGAGGTATCATTACGTTATATTACGTAGGAATCTAAATGAAAGGTCTCTGCAAGGCAGACGAAGTCACCGCTCCGCTACATTGCTGAAGAATTTAATTAAATACTAATAACAAGCCTATCTCTGCGAAGAACAACTGATGTTATTATTACAGTTATTTCATGATTCTGTAGCGATTTTAATTTCATTAACAGTATCATTGCCTTAATAGCTCAAGGGTTCAATGTATTTTATCCAGTATGGAAATTAAAACAAATTACCAATATTATTTTAACTTAATTACTTCGTAGATATCGCTCTTTTGCTGTATTTTACTGCTCTTAAATATTACTTGCTATAAAATAATACTGCATTCCACAGTAGGGTTGAAAACAAAGTGGTTCGCGATTACGTCACGACTTCGCAAAATCTGAATACACCCCAACAACGCGGGCTAATTACGTTAACTTCTTTCGGGTCCAGTACAAATTCCGAATGGGCTGTAAAGAGTGCGAATTTGCATCGAGAATATTTTTCGTCAACAATTAGGTTGTTGGGCTTTTGTCTGTGCCGACCGGGGGTTGGTTTTAACGACGTTTTAAAAGATTCCAACTCGAGACCGGGGGCTTATCTCGAACGTGCCCCCTGCCTGTTACAAAAAACCCTTTATTAACTTTACGAGGCCTTTAACGAATAACAGAAATAAATATGAAGGTTTCACTTTACAGCGTGGTGGTTTTATGACACCGGAAACTTTACAGTCGTGTCGTTACCAGCGCTCCACGTTCCACACAGGTCTTATTGATATACGTATATTTCGAAACAAATCACTGTACATTTGCTTTAAAATAAGATGAGGAAATCCACCCCTCACAAGTTAAATTTATTTGCCAGGTATATTGAAATAAAATATTTATTTATTTATTAATATAAAACGTCCTCCACAACTTATTGAAATCACAGCGACAGATTATAATATTCGCCTCTCATATCACTTCACCTCAATTACGTAACATGCATTGTTTGCCAGCCAACACCTTTTGTTATCAAAAATGCAATCCGAACCCAAAAACAATACTCCTGAAAACGTCAAATCCAACTCTTTGAAAAACATTCATGCCACGTCGTAGGTATTTAATTTCTGTCGGCTGCAGCGAGTCTGCATCCCGGATATCGGGTTTATTATGAGATACAAAGCCTTTGGACGCTCGCTTTCTGTACCACTGTTTGATTGGTGCGACGGGCGCCCGCGCCTACGGCCCTCTGGCGCACCTGAAACTACAAATACAATAGTACCTTCCATCTTCTGTCCACTAAATGAATGACAGCGACATTTGAAAGCTAATCAAACTGAGGGGAAACACAAACTGAATATCAGATACAATTTCATGATAGACATTGTTGTGATCAGAATTTCAGAATATTGAACATTTTCAAGAAATAATTTCTAGATATATCTGATATCAGGAATACCTATAAAATGAAAACGATGGACTGCTTTGTCTGGCGAGTTATGTTACAAATCAAATCTGGAAACTAATGCAGTTTAATTAGAAATACCGAACTAGTGCCGTATCTCCCGTATTTTATGGGAGATGTAACTCCGGGGCGTGTTGTCAAATGAATGGCAGCATGTAGGGAATGGCAGGATAAAGGCCACACACTAGTAACAGATCAGTTTCCGAATACCGCTCGGGAACATGGGTATACAGAAAATCATTTCCGTGAATGCACAATCCTTCCGTAATTTCAACGAAACAGATATCAACTGTTCCGTATTTTGAGAATGTACGTAACCCGTACCTCTGAATTTAATTACATAGACTTTTTTGTGGTTGCTAAAATAAAAAAGTTTTTCTTTTATGCTTTCAGCTGTGGGCTGGTGATTATTTATTTTTAAACTGGCATTATTTTGCGAATAAGCTGCTTTTATTTGAATTATGAACTAGCATTTTCTTTCTACCACTTTACTCGCGTGGTTTCGCATTAGTTACGGTAAAACTTTCCTCGAGTAAAACTAGCGTTTTTATTTAACTATAACAATTGTAAATATGCTATTTAACTTACATAAAATGACGACAGAATAAAATCTAGGATATCAATGTATTATAATGATGAAACATATAAAACTATGTCACAAATGGCATTGAATCCTTTGTCGTGTATATCCGAGAGGTAAATAAAAAGAAACACATTTTAATACAATATTTACGCGAGCTCAAAAGCACATTTATCTTATAGTTATCCCTCGAGGGATGCACACTAACTCTTTGTTTATTTCGGGTGATAGAGGTACGAAATCATAAAATAAACCATTGAATAAATGACTGTGCATTTGACAAACGAGCATTCACAGATATATCCGGCAATAAACGAGCAAAATGATCCTCCCCAATGTATTATATAATATAGGAATTCCGCGGAGGGCCGGGAAGACACGAATGCTGGATTTGGCATACCTACCTTCCCGGTTATGTTAAAGAAAATTGATACGCCGCGTCTCTTTTGCAAAATACGTAATCCAAAGTTCAAAATTTACCAAAACTGAATATTCTGAAACAAGTATTAGAAAATTATATACAATCCCCAAAAATATCAATCTTCCTTTAAGATAATCTCGTCGACGCAAATTAGATACTCGAATACATCGCATAAATAGAAAGCAGAGATTATAAAACAATACGCGAGTGGGTTCCGTTTGTCATAGGTATATAACCGTGTACCGCCTCGAGTGGCGTTGTATTGTAGGGACACATTATTATTAACACAATTCTTCAGAATCACAACACAAGGCAACGCGGGCCCGTACCTCATACTTGTTTTTCTTAAATCTCTCTGAGAACAACTCTATTATGGGGAATCTTGTTAACATTTGAAATCATTTCTCTGCCCCGGGAATAATGAGTTCTGTGTTTTCATTTGAAACTCCGGTGACTTTTGTTTAATGGAATGATAATACAAATGCTGGCCTCTTTGTAGTGAGGGCCGAGAATATTGTTGTTTTTCCTCCGGCGGGTCACTTTAGTTCCAAGGGTAATTTCATTATTTTTCTAAAAAAAATGCTTTCACAAATGAAACTCTGGACTGTACAATCTTAATGTTGATTTATGCCCTTTGAAATCCACTTTTGTTTATGTAAAGTAATTTAGGCAGATTTTTTTTCCTGTTGTCGGGTTAACAGAGATGTTCTTTTATAAAATTCTAGGTAGGAAAGGATATCAAGGAAAATATTTCAATTTAAATGGAATTTATTAAAACGTTAAATCTTTAAGATAAGTTTTTATGTTCCTGGCTTTCATTAGCAGATATTTCGCTGTGTTTGGGAGTGAGTTAACTCTGAACTTGTTTATAAATCTCATCGTAAACCTAATGAGTTGTTATAACTTTTGAAGCATTAAACAACGAACCGCGAAAATCTCTTAATGTTCGTATTTATAAAACTATGTAAAATATAATTTGACTTGTTACCCCCGAGGGTGTATTACAAGCAAGTTTGCGTCTCGTAACAGAATATTATGTAAACAAATTTAATTATAGCCTTGAATTAGCCACAATGGCCGGCTGCCGTCGCTGTGAATGGAAAACTTTGGAAACCTCAACTTTGCCCAAGTTTCCTCTGTGTGCACAGTAACGAAAGAATTTTACAAAAAGTGCCCTGCTTATTTCCTGATAAGTGCCTACTATGCGGGTTTTTATGAATTGTTAACTTATCTTTGCATAAAAAAATACTTATGTGTGTGTTTTAAATAACCTGGCTTATTACTGATGTTCAGGTAAATTATAAGCTTAATTACATGCTTAATTACTTTAGGTATTCTCATACAAATAAACAATTAGTAAGTTTTTAATTATTCCGAAAGCTTACAACTAATCAAATAAAACTCATTAGTATTAATTAATCAACATGTCCAAACATTTATGGTTTAACCCCGGTTGAAAACAAATGCGGACGCATCCCTAAACTTGTACAATTTATCATAAACTATCTAATCAATTTAGAAAACGATTCGGCGTTTAATATCAAATCCACGTTTTCTCAAAGGCTTGGACCGAAATTACGGCATTGTGCTAAATAAATTGTTATTAATGACCAAAACGTTCCGTACTTGCGAATAACAAAAGGCGCTCGTATTTTGTAGATAAATTTCGAATTCCTTGCATACGGTTAGACGTCGAGATTATAGATGGAGATTTTTTATCACAGTCAATATAACAACAAGGATAATTAAAACTGATTGTCTCTAATTGATGACAACTTTTCTAAAAGTATATTTCTGTGGGAATGGTTTACATAGAAATTGATTAATCAACGGTGTTGTGAAAGTAAGTAAGACTTGGTTGCGACAGGTGAAGCAAAGCTATTATCTCCTACTTACATGATTATACTTCATAAAGTGTAGTTTAGTATTGGACACCTTTCAATAAAACTTAAGCATGTATAAAGCGTGGACTATAATTTTCCGTGATATGGCTTAAGCTTATGGCCAAAGCTGATCCTGCCGCCTGACGGATCAGCAATACCAGTGGCCTCACAGATGTGCTGTCCTTTCAGAGACCAAGTTGAAATACCACACTGGCACCCATTCCCTTCCAACCGGGACACAGCTAAGCTGCTTTGCCACAGAAATAGACAAGGTTGTGATACTTACTTAAAGGAACTCCTCCTTTAGAAGTACCTCTACGACGACTCGTCGAGATGCAAACACCAGCCTCTAATACAATATGCAATGTATTCCAAGTTGAAATAAATGGTGTAAGTCTGTAGTAAGCTTTGCAAGTCTACAGTGTTTATGAACGGGCACGGACATGTGGTGTCAGTAATTATTCATCAAGCCCACCACTAAGCAGGTTCATATTTCCTATGAGCAGATAATCTGCTCTCTGCATTAAACTTGTAAAGTGCTCTGCTCCATATGTCCTCGGTAAAAGGAAGGGTTGCTTTCTATTCATACACTGTGATACTCTTTTACGGTTCAAGCAAAAACACGCCAAACGCTGGCGAAAGATAAACCCCGGGGCGGTAGGAACGCTGTTGAATTTTACGATTCCGCTAAGCCGCCTTAAAGTCGAGCCCTTCCTGAATATTTTGATTTATTTATAGGCGTGAAAGCGTAAAAGGGTGGTCCAAAAACAATATACCGCGTCGTTCAGCTGGCGCGCTACTTGGGACACTTAACATTATACGCCCCTATGAATAAACCTACATATTTATATACCCTTCCGTTCTACGATACTCATTGACCAGCTCTGAGACTTTTTAAGACATTACCGTAACTGCGCAATTAACTTCGTTCGCAAATTTCTGCAGGTAATTATTAGTCTTACTTAATTCCGCAGAAGCCCAAACAAATTTGCGGCTGAAAAGTTTTATACTTAATTCATTAGTATGTGATATAATCGTGTGAGAAGACGCAGGCCGCATTAAGCACTTGCCGCTCGCGAGTCGCGCTTCTAACACTTCATTGTGATGCTAATTTAGGGCAGCTCTATGAATATGGGGGCGGCACTCCCAACGCGCGCACTTTTTGCCTCACCGCGCTAAATTAATTTGAATAATACCGCCGATAGGCAACGAGCTCCGCCAAAATGTCTTTTATATGAGTTTCCGACGTGAAAACTCCGTTACCGCGGGGGCCTAGTATTTTTTTTTATCTTCAGCTTAAGAATTACGTAAAGTATGTGTTTATGAATAATTATAACAGAGCGGAACAATCCCATTTTCGTGACTCAGCCGTGTTTTTTGTTTTTACATTCCACTAATAGGCTTACCTGGTTCCTATATCTGCTCTCGGATAAATCCATTTAATCAAAAGATCCAGTGCACCGTTTTTCCTTCCATCTCTTTGAGAGTAAGCAAAACGAATGTTCCATTAGACAATGGAATACACTCTCGCTCGCATGGAGCCCGATAAAATAAATTTCACTTAGCTGTTAATCACGTCCCTAAAGCGTGTGTGTGTCCATGTACCCACTCGTGCAGGTAATGGCGTGAGCACTAAGACAAAATTGGCTTAAGTAATCTCTCGGTCGGAGTATATCTGCGGCTGTGAGCTGCGGCGCACACTCGTAGTCTCAGCCTCCGTCTCGCCGCCCAATTCCGATGTGGAATGCACTCGACTCTCACACGTACGTGTTCGTCATAGAAATTACTCAGGCAATTTTTAAGTGAGCCTTTCCCGCTGCAACACTCACGGGTATTCAAGCCCGTCCCTCTATACTGAAGCACTTAAAGGAGGTAAAGCCACTCTTAAACAAATGAAAGAGCTTTCGTTCGTCGTTTTTGCCTCACGGCAATCCGCTTTACTAAAAGGCGGTGAAATTTTTATGCACAGCAAATAAAAGTATCTGTAAGTAGGACCTATCAGATCGGGAGTTTGTGTGGGTTGGCGTGTACCAATAATTATATCTATAATTATAAAGATGAGGAGTTTGTTGATATGGCTAAACTCGCTTGTCTCAAGAAGTACTAGTTCGAATCAAAGGGTCTTTAGTGTTCAGTAGCCCATTTATCGAGGATGGCTGTATGTAGGCTAAACGCTACGACCTACGGGAGCGGAGCATCAGCTAAAGAGGCAAACGAACCTGCGAGCGATAGTTAGTATGTTAGTCCTGGAAATTTCCCGGAAAATGCCTTACCAAGATAAAGTAGAAATCCGTGCACACCGGTATAAAGCCCTAAATTCTAACCAATTATGCGATAAATTAGAGGTTACAGTGGGTTTTATACCGTATTTTAATAATTCTTAATTATTCTGGAGTTTCTTAAATAATGTTCGTTTGGAAAATCTCTACGCTTATGCAGTCACATTAGTTTTATTTGTATAATTTAACTCGTTAATTTAGGTTTCAAATTACTTTTCTGTCGGACGCCGTGGCCTGTATTGCAGCTGCTTTGTGCGAATTGGTCATGAAAAATATAAGATTAGGTCAATTTAAGGCTCATTTTCGTGTGTGATTAAATGTCGTGCGCCACTCGACGTCGCGTCGTTTTGTATAGACGGGCTTTTTAGCCTACTCACAATACGCCCCGCGCTGTAATGTAGACAACGGTGATTTGATAAATGAGTTGAGTTTTTTTACGTGAAAAGACTAACGTTTTACGTTCAATCCTGAGCTTGTTTTGACAAAACCTTTGCGGTTCCCACAACGGAGACTGTCGCAAATAGTCGCAATGGAGCCCTCTCGCCGTTTTTCTAATGAATTGTGTAGGCAACGAGAAAATAACAAGGAAAACTCTTGAATGGAAGATAATAGCTGTGATAATGAAGTTCATATTGAGCATGTTTAGTGAGAAATTTCATTGGGGTCCCTACCGCAATAACAATTATTTTAAGCTAGTAATCTCATTTAATTTCTACACCATTTGATTTGAAAATATTAAGCAAACAAGGTGTAATTTTAGAATGATATTTTCATGTTGATATAAGCTTATCTCGCTTTGTTTAATGGGCCTTAGCTGTAGTATATGACTGTGGGTGTTTGATTGAGGCTACGGGCTACGAGGCAATTTTTTTCAGAATAACATCCATCGATATTTTGTATCATCTATATATTTAAGTTTTACTAGGTTATTTTTTCAAGTAAGTCCTTTATTTTGTTTATATCAAGTAGAATTAAAAACAAATAAATTTTAGTAGCCCATTTCAAAAGATAATTTCAGATTCCAGAAACTCCTGAACAAATTCAAAACTTTATTCCACTAAGTTACCCTAAACCTAACGTAACACGTCCAGTATCTTTTTAATAAACCTTATACACCATAAACCGTAACTCCGCAACATTGCGGCAAAGTAATATCACTAAAACTCCCGCAATATTATTTTCCGTTACTCAGATGCGGCAAAAGCGTTTAATATTTAAAATAATCACAGTATTGTCGGAAACGGTGTCGACAGCTAATGTTCGGTGGCAAACCGCGCCGGCCGGCCCGCACTTTAGCCAAACATATAGCTAGCTACCTTCGTAGCTATGACAACCGCGACGTATGTTTGCCCACAAACTGTTTGCTCGCATATATCCGTTGTGCTACCTATTATTTGCACAGAGAATTAGACGTAACATTTTATCCAAATAGAGGTATCATTGCCTTATTGGTTCTTTGGTATCGAACGGGTTTGTTTTATTGGTTTCTGGTAGCATTTTGTCAGGACGTTCGGGTATCGTACTTAGGTAATGTGTTTTAGTATTTCTGCTCCAAAGCAGTTTTTTTTGGTTTTATTGTTTTTTGTGAGGCCTGTTACCAGAATAATTCTTGCACTCACTGTTGTGGCTTCTAACATCTAAGCACAAACACAGGCTTAAACAGAAATCAGAGATAATCCGGTCTTAATTTTGATTATGTCAAGGACACGTAATTATTGAATTGGTATCGTTTTAAGAGCGTCTTGAATTTCTCAGGAATGTTCGCCTCGATAAGGGCGTCATTAAAACATTCTCCAATCCCGGAATTTGTTAAGTACATACATTTACTCGGTATATTGTAAAGGAAACTTTACAATGTAACTAGCTATACTTTGCGAGTTCGCTGATTTTAATCCTTTCCCTTAAGAGTTTTGCTACATGGCGTTTAAAAATTCAACATAATATGAAGATACCTAACATTTTAACTTTCCTGGAACACACGTGCCTTACACAACCTTATACAGTTTCTCGCAGGTATCGTTTAGTGTTCTACACCATGTTTTCATGTACCAACTATGTATCTACCATTTCTTTTACTGTTTTGGCTTTTTTTTTTTTTTTTTTTTTGGTGAGTGGGAAATCATCCAATGACTGCTCCCGTCCTGGGTGCGGCGGGAGGGTGTGTCAGACTCTTACTGACTAAAACCCACTCATGTTCCTTTGATTGCCTTTTATGTTCCAGGGTCACGGTAACAGTTATAAACATAACATTCCGCAACCCCGGCAGGCGTTGGCCCTGTTGGGCCCCTTCCTGTGCTGACTCCTTCTCTTTGAGGCGCGCGTGGAACAAAACGCGCCGTCTACGCGGTCCTGGTCCTAGCCGGGCGGCGAGCTACCCATCGCTCGCCATCCGCAGAACCGCGCCTACGGTGGCCGGTAGTCGTCTTGCGACTCTCGACGTCTTCGCCTGGGTCTTTGTCCGGGGCGAGAGGCTCGTCGTTGCCTCTCGCGCGCCGCCGCTTCCTTCACTAGCATAACTGCTTCGCAGAAGGAGGCGACGGCATCCCATTCCGTCTCGCCCCGCAGCATGGCCTGAACCAGCGCTGGGCGCGAGAGGTCACCGCCGCCGATCGCCTCTACGAGGACACGTCTATGGTCCGCCCACTGTTTTGGCTTGCTAACCATCCTCTACTTAGATTAGCCAAGTGTGCGGAAAATAGACAAGTTTGTGCATGCACTGCCTCTTCCCATACTCTCAGTCCGATGGGTCGGCAATAAGACACGACCGGGGAAAGATCAGGCGCAAAACTTTCGATTTTTCGAAATCTGAGCCTGATTGATATATTCTTAATAGAAAAATTGAAATTGGGTCCTAGTTAGAAACAAGGATGCTCTCATTGCGCTTTGGTCCTTGATCGTTAGATGATACTGTGAATGAAGTTAAGTAGAAATCGGCAACGTCATGAATACGCCAACTTTAATTAGATGACATTAGAAATATGTTGTGCATTGCGGAAATTGCGAGCCAAGTATTATGAGCACGCTTAAATCTCAGTCAGTCAAATTAATTATTAGTTCTGCTCTGTGCAGCCGGGACAAATTGACGCTTGTTTCGCAGCTACACTCGTATAATTAAATACACAAGCATTTAATCAAGGTACTGTAACGCTGTAAACTCATGTACATAATCCTTCAGATATGTTCTAACGTTGGCGAGGTAACTCGAAGTTACCCGATGTAACCCGACGCCACCTGACGTCAGTTGGCTTAAGTGTGCCACCTACACAGCAAGAGCTCTGGGTTGAGTTGGTTGAGCCGATCTTAACCCGCCAGCGCCGCGGGCCGCGTAGGACCTGTCCTAATAACCGGGTACAATAGTGGCCCTGAGCAAACAACGCTCGCTTATTGCTACTCGGCACTCCGCAATAACAGCGGTAAAAACAATAGCGCGGCCATGCTCCTTGTGATTGCGGCGCCCACATTGTTCCCATTACGAGGAGCAGCTTGTGTCAAGTTGCAGCCGGGGTTCAATGAAGTGTATTTAATAAAATATTACCTAATGTACATAATTTTCTTTGCAGGTAAGCTGCCCTGTTATTGGTATCGCGGATTATACATTCGTGAGTTTCTATATTCTATCAATATTGTAGTGAAACATCATACACTTCACATGTAACATCATCTAGTTCATCAATTCATTGCGCATGTATAGAAAATGTATGTAGTTGCCACAAATATTCTTCATCATCAAAACCGTACAATTTCAGGCCATCGATATAATATTTATGAAGAATCGACATTTGTTCGGATGGCCGGTCAGGGATTATCTGGAAATCAATTCGTAACGTGGTGTCATTTGTCGCATTCGGCACCGAACACTCGACAGTCGGTTTTAATTCGCTGATATCCACCTTTGATCCGGCTTTTCCCAGATTATATCGTCGTACGATAGCGTTTGTCCAATCATGCTTAAAACGACTTCGACACATTCAAACTGCAATCAAAGTTAACGATGCAATTACCTATAAGATCATAACAGTTTCGGATTTCAAATAACACGTGATTAGACATCTCACATCAGATGTGGGCGCACATGATTAATTTAAAACAACTTATACGAAAAACATTATTA
Organism: Athetis lepigone; assembly: GCA_033675125.1. NCBI lineage: Eukaryota > Metazoa > Arthropoda > Insecta > Lepidoptera > Noctuidae > Athetis > Athetis lepigone. The sequence continues at coordinate 14,454,366 of CM066229.1, read as the reverse complement.
TGGAACCGCACGGCTTAGTCCTAATAACCGTAATAAACATCAACGGTAACGAGCAATAGGCAGCGATTCGTGCTGATGTTACACTGTTTTTATACACGACCGGTACATGGGAAAGCTTTCTAATTGCCGGAACAATGCTGAGCCGGTTATTTGCCGGCGGCATTGTTTTTGTCCGCGCCGGTTCATTTTACCCCACCTTCCCCCGGGTGGGAGATTAATGGAATTTGAATACGCATAGCCTTTGTGTTCGGCTTTACGCGTAATTTAAGCGTATACCGGCCGGGTGAGTCGGCGTTTTGCTGCCAATCTTACGGTTAGTCTCGCAGGTGCGCGACTTCTCTTATAGCTGTTACGTAAAACGACGTCGCCCCTACGATCCCGCCCTTGCCCCGGAGTTCCCTTTTCGCGAACTCACTGTTCACACATAAATCGCGATTTTCATTTGTATCGATATCATTTCAGTGGATCACCAAAACCTGACCTCAATTGATTTCCAATCATAATTGCTTTCAAAGTTTACTTTTAATTACCATTTTAGTGTAGATTAATACATTTTTGATAACATTTCCCTTTCGGTTCGATAAAAACTGTCATTATTTCGGTGGTCCCCTCTGTAGCCGTTCAATAAGCGTTGTGTGCTCAAAACACTATCAATCATTCCCTTGCGCCTAGTAAACACGTCGAGAAATAAAATGTATTTGTTTTATTAGGGCTAACCTATTGATTTTGGATGAAATGAGCATCAGTGTAAAACAAATACGCAACTGTTTTGCTTGAACCTCTATTATTATCGTGATAATTACTTGGGGCGCTAATGTTACTCACATAATAGGTGGCTGTGTGATGTAATCGTCATAAATGCGCACGTACACGTGATATAGTAGAAGCTGCATATCAATCAGCCGAAGGCAAGCCTGTTGTAGGCAGAATGCTGCAAATCCATTAACATAATTGAGCGGCTTGTATCCGGGACACTTCACGGTCCGGATCGTGGACGTCTTTGATGGCGCATCGTCGTAATGAGGAGCCGAAGCCGGTGTCATCCGCCCTAATGCATATTTACAATAAGGACGACGAATTGAGACGCTACATTTTGGCAACAGACTATACGACTGTTTCTGGCCTAGTAATTCAACCACGAACACGAATTTCGGTATTTCATACTTCATAATTCCAAATGGGTTCCATTAATGTCTATTAATTTAGCTACTCATATTTTCTGTGCCCCTTTGTGTGTGTTACGAATATTTTTGTTACCTCGGTCAAATTAATGAATTGATGAAGAGCACATGAATTCAATCACTAAATGAAAGCCATTGCATTATTTACATTTTCACTCAAAATTGACGAGCCCGCGTTCACAAACAAACCACACAAAAACACAGTGCCTGCAAAAATAGCGTTTACCACACAACGGCGCTTTATGAAATTTTCGAAATCCCCATTTAATTGGGCGCCTGTGTCGCCACAAATTAATTAAAAGCGCTGTGGGATTTTATTAACTTATTGCAATTATATTTAAACGGTACGATTACAGGGGCGCGGCGCGGCGCGGCGCGGGTCGCGGCGTCGCCGCCTAATGTCATTGCGAGGGCGCTTACACGCCGCCTCGGAATTTGATCAAACTCCTCGTAATCGGGGACAAATAAATCTCACCATTAAAATTAACGGCGACCTGCCCGGCCCGCTTCCGACCTCTTCACTAGATTTATAATCATCTTTTAGAATATCGCCACTGTGATGTTAAGCCGTTGAATAGTTATTAGTAAAATTATACTTAATGGACGCAAGATAATGCCATGTAATCCGCATAATAAAATTATTATGGGTGTCTTTAAAACCAGAATAATTACATGTTGGATACCTTTAGGCATTTATGACAGGAAAATAGTAATTTAATTACCTAATAAACGTTTAGGGAATATAATCCAACTTAAAGTTCTACTAACAAAATAGTCTTGAAAACCACAATCACCAATTTCACTGTAAGCAATTACAGCAGGACTACAAACGTTACTATAACTCGCAGCAATTGGAGCTTACGATTGATTTAGTACAATGAATCACAATAATATTCTTTAGGCTTACTGCATCTGACACATTTTAGGTAACAGATTGGTGTAGGTGAGGGTCCGCCGACCGCCACAGACCACCGCATTGACAAACGACTCGGACCACTTCATTAATTGCGGGCCAGTCGGCCGCGCGACCGCCTCTAAATAATTCACATACGACTGCCCTCACACGCCGCAATCTACAGCGGACATGGCGAAAATTACGAGCTCGTTCCCTTGACGATTTTAATTTATTCGCCCTAATTAATTTGGTTTTTTTTTTAATACTCCAGCATCGGCCCGTGACGATGGGGTGCTCAGCCTTTATCTCAATTTTATAGACATCGATTAATTTTAAGCTGTTTTTTGCCACGTATGATTTCTGCGGCTTCTCTTTTATCGATCGTGTAAACGGATTTTCTTAATAAGCATATTTAATATGTATAAACTTATTTTAACAAGAATAAAAAGTGATTACAATTTGCGAATAAACAGTCATTACAATTTTAATGTATTTTAAATAAAATAAAAACCAATCAATTTGTAGAAGCTTAATCAAAAGGTTATTAACATGTTTTTTTTAACTCCTAAAAAAATACCAAACAATCAAAACTAAATTAAAATACATAAACGCGATGTTTTCAAACGGATTAAATGTAATTTTTAGTTGGAATCGTTCTCGCTGCGGTTAGCCCGATGATACAGTTGCGTTGAAGGTAATCCATTACCGAGCCGCCAGCAGCGAATGCGTGCGGTCGTCGTTAAATACACGCATGACAACGGTAACTCGTTTAAAACTATATCATGTTGGTACTCGGTGTTTTATAGGAACAGGTTCCGTACAAATGAGATATGTTCTGTAAGACTAAATGCTAAAAGATTGAACTAGCGTAATGCTGAAAGGTAGGAGTTGATGATACTGACCTAGAGGTTCAAGCCTGTTTACTTAACTCGTTCAATAAAACTATAATGAAAAGGTCCGATGAATACGTAATATCTTAATCTGAGGCGTCGAATGTCGATTGTGCAATAACAAGAGGTTGGATGTGCAAAAAGCAGCTGCGGACCCACTCGTAAAGCTCGTAACTAGAGCCGTTACGCAATTCGGCAACAGCCTAATTGATTCCTCTCCCATTCGACCAGACGGGGCGGCGCATTATCGAGCACAGGTGCCCCTACTCTCCGGTTATTTGCCTCCTCGCGACAGACGCCGCCGATATCGGCCCACCTCTGACTCAAGATCTTCGACACCCGTTTCACCTTTAATTGTATATCGGAAATTCTTTTCGTGACGTGACTCGATTAGTAATAAAGTTAGACACGACGCTTCTAAACGGAAATGGCTTAATTTTCACTGAGTTGAGATCTCAGCATCGGCACTCGTCCATCGCGGCGTTTACCCACCCCCGCCTGTAACAGAAGTGTGTAAATCGAGCGAGTGTTCAACAAGGTGAAATATGGAGAATCGCTGGCCGATTTGTATGCGCGCTGAGTTCGCTCTAAGTAATTTATCTGAAAGTATTTTTGGTCGCGAGCGAAGGGGTGCGTGCTACTCGCTCACTCCTTCCTTCCAATCGCAATGTGTCTCCACTCATTCAATTACATTAAAAGCTTAATTAGGAATATTAGCAAGGACTCCTCGTTTACTTCCATACTCTTTGGTAGTTGGTTTCAGTTCAGAATTTTCTCGAGTTTGTTGAAGGCTTCTTCGTTCCCGAAGTTGTGAGATGCTTAGATGAAATGCGGCTCGCAATTAGAGTAATGGACGGTAACCTTTCTGGGTGAAATTAACGCCATTCGTCTATAGCAAAAGTAAAGGCACACTCGGCACAATTAAGTTGTGGAGTGGAGTGAAATTGCAACAAGTGCAGCGAGCCTCGTGGCGTCCACGCTCCATTTAACCCACTCAGTTTGCGGGCCGTTCCGAAACCTCCGTCAACCCACCTTCGCATAAACACCTATTACATATTACGTATTGTACAGTTCATCGCCCCTTGTGCTCCACTAGAACGTGTCGGTAGTACTCGCCTACAGCTGTATCGTGCAGCAGCAGGCACTGCTACTGTAGTGTGCTATCGAGTTGTCGAGTTGCCGTCAACTTGAGTCTCATTCTGTTAATTGAAAACTTGTCCCGGCGCCTCCAACCGCGTCTCTATTGTTTACCTCAGCTTTTCGATTTTTTCCACGAATCTCCTCTTTTCATAAGTATCTCTTTTAACGAGTCGTCTCCGTCCTTCGTTTATATCGGGCTTCTTTTGGACTCCTTACAATGAAGCGGGGATGCACAATTGGTTTTTCCCGTTTTTTCCTTTATTTCTAAAGTATTTTCTTTTGGGACGTTGTCGTTTGAGGGTGCCTTAGCTTTTAATGTCATTGCTTACATAACATACTCGTATATAAGCCTACGCTCGGATTTATTTACACCAAGTGCTTATTGGAACGTTGAATAATGTTATCAATGTTATGGAGGTTCGTAAAGAGGAATGTTGAACGTGTCGTGCCTTATTTGAATAGGGTAAAACAACTAGCGATCAGTGTCACTGACAATATATTTTCGGTACATTATCCAGCCACCAGCGCGCCCGAACGCAATAAAACTAAGTACTTGATTCAGACTATAACTCGTTTCCTCGTGTGCCTCTCCATCACTTTCACATTCCTCCTTATACAGGCACGTATGAATTCTCTCTTCCCGGGCATGCGAACGAAATAAATTAAACTCTTTATTCTCGGGTACAAAGTTTGTATTCCCATGTGTAAATAAGATACTTGTTGCTGCCCCTAAAACGGCCCTACACCGGATCAAGCTGTCTTGCCGAACTACCGTTCTTCCTTCCCCATTTCGGGGAAAAACAAGGGAAAAGTGTTTTTGGGGCGACAATATCGCTATCTGTTCGCGGGCACATAATTTGTCGTACGACGAGACTTGGACACACTCGATTTGCGTCGGATTCGCCCTTTGAAGTAACTGCTACTCTTGTCTTTGCACGAGTAATATGTGCTTATGACGATTCTATTTAGATAGGTTTTCGATAAAACTAGTTATGTGTTTATATTAGTCCACACAATGTCGCTACACTACACGGTAAAAGAGTAAAAAAATTACATTTGTGTAACCTTTCTGCGTTAAACTACTATCCGACTCCACTCATTAATAATTAATTTAATGTAGGCACAACTATGTTTTCTATTCATATTGAACTTAAATATGTTCACTTAGAATTAAAACACTAAACCAACAAATCGCATACAGTAGTCAAAATTAAGATAAAATATAATATTTTTGCAGCCGCATAAAAAAGGTTATTTCACTTTTTATTTCACTTCCAGAGGTGACGTTATGGCTCATAAAAACTTCATATCTATTAACTTGCATGAATCTTGGCTCACACTTAGCTTTTTCCACGACACTGCCATATCCAGGTTTGTTTGTTTGAATATTTCATAGTAAATTACGTGGTTACAGTTTGATAGTTCGCCACCTCACAATATTGAGGATTTTGCTTTTATGAGGGTAAATAAAATGTTGGTGATACGAGGGTACTTTTTCTTGATATGTACTTTGTCTGTTCTATCTTTATGTTAGGTAAGGTCTATATAAATCCCTAGTTACTTGTCTGAAGACGTCTTTTAAGGAATGGGTATATTTGACGGCAGAAACAGCCTTGAATGTAGCTAAATATATCAAGTTTTTATGTGTATTATGGACATTCCTTTATGTTAACAAAACTTTATCATTCTTTAAAATTTTATATATGCCGCCACTGCATTTTAAAAAAATATTATAAGAATACCATTACTTAAGTAATGATTCCAAGAAACAACTTTTCTAAAAATAAAAAAAAAACAATAAATATTTGGAAGATTACTGTATTTTATATTAATTCTGAATACTCGACCCAATTAAAGTTGGTTGCTTTAAAATCATTAAACAATTAAATAAGTGACGTCACAGCACCCTTTTCTTGACAATTCCGGTTTTGACTGCTCACCAAAAGTTAGTCAATTGATTGACACCACATCTACCATCCGTTTGAAACACACGTCCAAATTACCACCCATTAGAACCTTGATAAAAATCGCAACCATAGTTTTTAATAAATGTAAATATAATATGTTAAGAATATGTATTACAGTATTGTTAAAATCGCTGCTTTTCCTGCCTGTTTCACATCAAACAAGCGGTTCCGAGGTAACGCAATAACGCCCCTCGCACATCGTTGAAATTTACCTTATTAATTTCGTTAGCGTGAAATAATCACACAGCCTCCACTGATCCTTCAAATTATTTACGTTTAATACAAAATTTGTTGGTAAGTAATTTTGTATATGTTGGTAGTCAAGAAATACTGTAGCAGCCTTCAAATAAGTTAGGATTAAGTTTCATTACGATACATCTAAGTGCATTTCAAGTCCTAGGACATAATAGGTATTGGTGATCTGATTTCTTAAATGAATAAAACTTTGAATACGTGTTTAGATAAGCTAATTCTTGAATATAAAAATAATAAATAGAAGTATATTATGTATGTAGGTAGGTAGGTACATCACACCTTACAGTATTTGAGTTCAGTTTTCAAGAGTAACAACTTGAACGAAGTTGTTGGGTTATTAACATTGAAAAAAAAATCAGATAAAAAACACAAGTGCTCAATAAAAACCCTTCATAATCAATTGACAACTTGATAACTCAAACCTGCTTAACTATAACAGGAAAAACCAATCATTGTTCAGAGGAAAATATAACTGAAACAACAATAATGTCGGCACAAACTTGTAGTGCCCACAAAATGTTCCGTTGATTTCTCAACTGGCCGCAACAAAATAGGTTCATTGGCGAACCTAGGCTATAAATATCCTGTTGTAGTTTCTTGGGTGAGGTGTGCTTACACGGGCAACTTATTCTAAGCCATTCTGGGCAACTGCTTCTATAAGCAGAAAATTTAATTGCTGATGGAACCAATTGAAGTTGAGACTCTCCCAATGTACGAGCAATATTAAGCACCTTAAACTACCTACCAAGATACCTAGTGAAAATTCAGATATTCATTTTTCTGTCATGGTGTCATTTAGCATTAGATTATTTTTTAAATTGACAATAAAAAAAAACATAAAAATACACTATGTACAAAGGCGAGCTTAATCTATAAATCCGTACTAATATTATAAATGCGAAAGTAACTCTGTCTGTCTGTCTGTTGGTCTGTCTCTTCTTTACGCCTAAACCACTGAACCGATTTGAATGAAATTTGGTATAGATATATAGTCTGGGACCCGAGAAAGGACATAGGGTAGTTTTCATCCCGGAAATCCTCCGAAAACGGTAGTTATTTCATGCGGACGAAGTTGCGGGCAGAAGCTAGTGTTTATAATTACAATAGGCAACTAGATTAAACTATATAAGAAGTTTTAGGTAAAAAAGTCTCTGTTTTTGTCACCCGGGGCGGCAACAAAATAAATGCTGTTAAGTTGCCCGTGTGTTCTCAGCTTCGCCTTATCGCGACGTGTTATCTTAATTTGCAGTTAGTTAACGGTATTCCGGTAAAGGATTACCTAAGTAGTGTCTTAGTTCAAGAGCGAGTTCCGAGGAATTAGTAGTGTTAATTAATCCGAAGATAACTGTATATCTGTGCTCAATGGCTAAGTTTTAAGGAAATATACATAGGGTAGTTATGGTATAATATAGAAGTTTAGTCCTCTTGCAACTCACTTGAATGGACAGCCTTCTAGAATGGGAGTAATTCATCTAACTTTAATTCATTTGAATGTTTATTTAAAAATGGTAACGGTAAGCTCTATAAAAAAACAGAGCTACTTCAAGCTACTTCACTTAATAAAGTCTAAGCACTATGTGGATTAAGTTGCTCCAAAATCCCTAACACTAGATATTTGAGTAAAAAGGTTTGATATAGCGCGAGCTTAACCCGCGGTGTCGGGAGCACGCGCGTTTATCCACGCAATCTAGCTTCCGTGACGTCAGGCTCTTTTTGTCTGCCACACAATCTGATCGGCCAACTTCGTCCCGCTGAGTTATAGCTCAGAACTAACCACTTCACCCGACCACGTCGCCGACAACTTTAAGGTCTACGTGTCTTTATCGGTCACTTTGTTCCTACAAAAACTTTCCAATAAACTTTGCCCGCAAACTGACTCCTATTAATATACCAGTCTGTTTGCAGTTTTCAATCAACCAAAATTTTACCCCCGACTTTTTGTCTGGAGAATTCTACAATATTAAAGGCGCAGTGTTTGCCCCTGATCCCTGGTAAATTACATCAAAACTAAGGGTTATGACAAAGAAAACACAAAAACTTTTCCAATTACATATTCAACGACTCCGCTCAGAAGAAATTCACCACTCCTTGAACAAACGCCTGTATGAAAAGAAATCACCGAATAGGTGAGCGCGGGGGTAAACTCACGAGTAAACATTTGCGTATGTAAACTGGAATTATTCACGAAAAAACTTTTAATGGCGTCCCCGGAGTTCCCGTCAAACATTTATCAACAAAAGAACGAACGTCCCGCAGGCGATGGAACTTGAAATGTATGGAAATTACCCAGTCACGAGCGGGAGAACAATTCACTAACGTCGGCATAGGCAAATGTTTTTGTTGCAGTTGTTTCGTTGTGTAACTTGTTCAGATTTGTATTTACAACCACAAAACGCGGTAAGACGCTTATGACGCACACACACGCTGTATAAAAATAAAACAAACCAGACCATATGGCTTTAAAAATGAAACATTCCGCGGATACAGATTCAAATCTGCGAGTGATTCGTCAGATGCTCGCCGACGAGCGCGCGTATACCCCCTCGTTGGGCGCCAAATAACTCGGAACGGAATAATGAACCGCTTCAGATTCTTCAGCAAACAATCCCTGTCATTGCTCGACTGCAGAGAGAAGATTAAAATTTTATAACTTTTACTACTAATGCTGAGACTTCAAATTTAATATTTTTATAGTTTCTTGGATTAATATAAGGTCGGATAAAAAACGAGATATTTAATACTTTCGTAGTAGTTCAGCGAACAGGGGTCTAGTTAAAGTTGTGTAGATTTAATTACACTCAATCAGTACCTAACCACTTCATTATGTACTGTTTGATTATCTCCACAATTTGACACAGATTAACCAAAGAGGTAAGATAAAATAAATATATTTAGGACGGACACCGTTTCATTTGCATTTCAATCAGAACGATATAGCCGGTGGAAAAGAAAATCTGCTCCGTCGCCTCACTTAAAGCTTTTGAAATATTCCTATAACTTCTGATTCTACGAGAAAAAAAGCCTATTTGAATTGGAAAGATCAAAGCGTAAAAATTTATCGTTACAAAAAAAGCGCGGCAGGAACGTCCAAAAAGACGTCAGGCACTTATTATTTCAACAGAGCGAGTGTCTCGTCTCCTCTCTCATTCTATTTGTCTTTTCGATTGTTCCGGTGCATAGACTCCTCCATTACTCGGCACTGAAAGGAAAGTTTTGTATTCAATTTGGTATTATAATTCCCATTTGAAGTCGCCACGCACCATCGCGTCGACATCGGCTATGTAAATGGGCGTTTCCGGGACTTAGTCGCATTTTCGCCAAAAAAATGTTGAATAATTTCATGTTGACATTTTCTCACTCCAATCTGTGATTCTCGATTTGTCTTTCCGCCTGCTCACTTGTGATTGAACGAATAAAACAATAATGTTAGCACCATCACTTACTGATACGTCATAATATTTTCACGTGGCTTTTCCATCCCGCCTGACGCCAATCGATAGGAAAGAGTTACGATAAGGTTAAGCATTTATTTATATAAGCACTTGCAACTCCCAGTAAATTCTTCAGTTGTGTAAATATTTCCGTGTGCTTACCTGACGTGAATTTTTATTCAGCTTCGCGCGCTCAGCCCCGTCGGGAGACAAGGAAACATTTCAGAGTTTCTCTTCAATTTAAAATGGAAACTTATCCCTCGGCTACCATAAAGTCTGTATTTACCATAGAAATCCACCTAGCTCGCTGGTTTCGATCCTAACCGGTGTCCACACTGAATCCACCTGGATTTAGAGCGTGCACATTGGCTGAACCGCGCCTCCGATGGAGGGGCTTGCATCTTCGTACAAGGCGACAGGTTTTATTTTACGATATGTTTTCCGCGACCGTTTCGCAGATACTAAAATAATAAGAGTTTTACGTCGCCGCGTATTATGTAGCTTTTATGGCCCCCCCGAGCTCGGCTGAAGCGCTGTTACAGTGGCTTACGAGGGCTCTTGTGACGAAATAATTAACCCAGTGTTGCTCGTATTAGACTCCGCTTCCACCTAACAGTCACTACTTATACGTTTAACATTTTATTGTACTCTTTATACAAAATTTCCTCAGATTAGCGATGTTTTTCCTTTGTGCGATTTAATAAAAAATAACGATGCCTCTGCTCCTTAGCTGTAGGCTATAACTCAATAAGCAGTATAATGAGGTTGTATCTTTATGTTTTGTAAGGAGTACCTACCAGATCATTTTTAATTAGCGAACACGGCTGTGTGTTCCTATTCAATTAAATTCCTGATTTGCAATTTAATATTATTCCATGAAATTGAAATCGCTTCTATTGTGTTATTTTAACGGAACATTTAATGTTCACTTGCTTAAGGGTAACTAATAACTACATTAAGAGGAACAATGTGTAATGAGGCACAACGATCACAACTATAAACGGTCATGTTTACTGGCGGCACAAAATCACGATCGAGATATAGGAGCGGGCTGGACGTCTATATTCCAGCCAGAGACAAGGGACCGATAACAGATTACCCGCAAACACGTTTTAAATTCATTTCCCGACCCGAGCGCCGATCGCTCCCCGATAAAATGTGGGGACGACCCGGGAAACGGGGACATATTTACTTTGTCTCCCCGCGGCTGACTCCACCGCGGCCACTTCCCCGGTCAGGTAACGTTCAAAGTGGCAAAATATTTGTCCTAGCTCGTTACCCGTCTGTTCCGATTTAAGAACATTAGCTACTCCCAAATCTGGACTCACTTTTAAACTCGAATCTCGAATGTTGTTTTCTTAATTTTATTCAACTTGGTAAAAGGAGTTTGTAAGAGAAAAAGTTTGGAGCAAACCTATTATGTCGGTGATTCTTTTCATACAGAAAGCTAGCAACTTGCACTTTCACGTGACTTTTTTTAAATCATATGATAACATCTTACAGAATCTTTGTTTAAATTATCTCTTGTCTTAAAAATACATTATCATTTTCGAAACTTACATTTTGGCTAACTCGCATAATTTTCAGTATCTTGTAAAAATGTTGACGGGAAACTAATTTCCTTAATCTCTTAGACATTGCGGTGTGTTGTTGATAAGCGCTCTAAACTCCTAACATGGTTGTTGTAACGCTACAAGGCTTCCAAAGTTGTACAACGGGTAAGTCCATTAACGCGTCAAGAGCTGTGGACTATGTTTTGACGCCAGATATTTTGATGCGCAACGCTTTTTGGCACTCGCCCGGCTAACAACACTTGCTTTATCCGGTCAATTGCTTTGTGCAAGCCTTTGTACGAAAATTACTTGTTTTTATTGAATTATGGAAGGTTCGCACTGAACTTAACCGTGCTTTACTGTTCAACAATGCAGTTTTTACATTTCATTGCTTTCAGGTTGTTAACGGGGCTCGGGCGGCTGAAATAAAACAGCCTTTAATCATTTATGCTTTTAGTCGGTTTCTTGCTGTTATTTTTAAATTCTTGTATATTCTTTTCCATTCCTAAATCTTTCCCAAGGGCTCATTTTCATCATTTTATACTGTTTTATAAATTTCCAACGAGCACCAATTTAATAGAAAGTTGCAACATTTAACTGAGTACGGTAGTGCAGAAATTAAAATATATGTTTTAAAAGTTTATGAAGCAGAACCTAATAAAATTATGAATGTAAAACTAACATTACGTACGGTTCGCTCTTTTAGCGAAAATATTAGAGAGGTGCTGAGTAGCTAAAATCATACTTACTCCCAAGTTTAATTTTTAAACAACGTTCATTAAATTGGCTCAGTCGTATAATGTACCTTTCGCAAAACGCACCCCCAACGAAAAACGTACCTTTCTCACAATGCACCTTTCTCATAATGCACCTTTCTCATAATGCACCTTTCTCACAATGCGCCTTTCTCATAATGCACCTTTCTCACAATGCACCTTTCTCACAGTCACAAACTTAGTCAAATTTCCGGAGTTTATCTAAGTAATTAAACTTTTTTTTTTTCTACAGACGGCATTTATCAAAGTTAACTGATATCCTAAAATGTTAAAATGTAATTTATAAAGTAATGCTACAGATTCCTTAGAGATATCCATACAACGTTAATAGTCCACACGAAATAGGTCCTAACATCTGCCTACCGCAATTACCCTAACAAAACATACAACAACATAACATTGGTCCTATAACTTCGTATAACAATAACATTAACATTTAGTTAGTCCTGTATGCTCAGCAACTTGGTATCGGTCTCGATACTGTAGTTGGGAACTGCAATGTTCCTGGTATTACCACCTCCGGGGTCTAATCAATAGCTGCACTGGCCGATGTTCGCAGCCGTACTCCTAAATACACCGTATTATGTACTTACTAATTAATTAGTTCACTTGTACCGCCTGTGGCTGTTTACTGCTCTTTCCGTGTGTTTTTGGCATGTAGTGTTGCTAGCAAATATAGCTGTTTGCTAATCAGTGTTATAAATCTTATGAAATGTATAAAAGAAGCGTATGTTAGTTTGGATGTTTGTTATCCAAATCACGGGATAGCATTTCCTATAAAAACCTCCCTCAGTGAATGATACGGTGAGTTATTAAGCATTCAGTTTAGGCGACCTTACGCTATTTCAATTAGACTAAAACAGGGAGTTAAGTAAAAAATATATAGAAGCTAGTGAAACCACAGATTAATAAATAGTTACTACGTAACAGATACTTCACTCCAATATAAAAACGAAAAAACCTACGCTATAATAGCCTACAAAATCATAATAATAATACCAGCTGTTTGCAGCGAGGAGAAATGTACCATAAGTGCGCACAAAGAGAGTTGAGATTCTTTTGCCCGCCGCGCGACTAACGTGTGTGCGTGTCGTCCAGCAAATCTGCTAGGGTTATACGTATGATGATAATGGTAATAAAAAGAATGATTTAGAAAAACAAAAATTTTTTTAGTTGTTGATCATATATTTTTTCTTTTAATAAAATGACTGATGCATATTTTTCGTTCCTTGAATTCCCGATATTTTAGTGTTGGGGTGCTTGGACAGAAAACCTCCTCGTGTGCCCGAGGGCTGGAGTTCGCTTATGGATTCTTCCGGGGCGAAGACCAGTCCGAGGGACGGTGCACCCTGGGAGGTGGGCAACGACTCGTCATTGGGTACGTTGTGCCTGTGGGGTCTCGTTGCCCACTTGCCAATATTCTGTCGCGGAGGACTCCACCACCTGTCCCTCTGAGTAGCAGAGGGCAGTGTGTGTTGGAGTCGGGAAACGGGCTCTGCGTGCACTCACCCTGCCGCAGAGCAGGCAGCTGGGGGTCGTCATCCCTAGCTGCCCCCGTTGATCTCGTAGCCCCGAAGACTGTTACGGTCATGTCTCTGACTTTCGACGGGGGTCGAGGGCCTTGGCTTAACCGCCCGGGCCGCGAGGAAGACAACCTCTATAAAAAATTACCTCTAATACCAAGTTCTGGTGCGTGGCGAAGGTACGAATGGCTGAGGAGTAGTGTCATCTATTATGGATGGCGCATCAGTCTTTAGCGCACCCCCAGCCAGGGAACCGGTGGACCCTCTGGTTGGGTTATAAATGTACACTTGCCCAGGGACAGGGGGTTGCCCTGGGTGTACATTTTAAATCCCCCATACTCGTGGGATCAAGTATGGACACTGATAAGAAGAAAAATAAAAAAGAGAGGAAGGAGAGGAAGAAGGAAGTGCGGTCGGCGAAGATGTGCCCGAGCTCAGAAAGCTCGAGCTCAGAGAGCCCGAGGCGTGGGCGGAGAGACCGCAGCAGGAAGCGGACAATGTCGGAGGGCGCGTCGTCGTCCGTGCCGTCGTGGTCCTGGCGGGTGGGGCTTGCGCCCCACCCGCCAGGACCAGAGGAAAGGGAGGAAAGCCCTCTGCCGCCGCTCCCGCTGCTGCCGAGGCCCCCGCCGCCCCCGCTGCTGCCGCGTCCGCCGCTGCCGCCGCGACTACCGAGGCCGCAATGGAGTGCCAGTAATGGCCCCATTGCGGCGGCGCGTTAGTGTTCGCGCGCCGCAAGGAGAGTCAGCCTGGGAAGGGGCCCAACGGGGCCAACGCCTGCCGGGGTTGCGGAATGTATATAATGGTTACCGTGACCCCGGAACATAAGGGGCAACCGAAGGAACATGAGTGGGTTTTAGTCAGTAAAAGTCTGACACGCCCTCCCGCCGCCCTACGGCGGGAGAAGTCATTTGATGATTTCCCACTCACCAAAAAAAAAAAAAATTTTAGTGTCGAAAATATCCAAAACCGCGTGAATAATTTTAATAAATAATCAAAAGGGAAACAGGAGAATTGGGAAACAGGGGAATTGCACAATAATCACACAATAAATTACGTGGTTTCGGCATTTTGATAGTCAGCGCTGTACCCGTGACGCGCGAGCACTCAGCCGGGCGCGTGACAGCCCGGTGTTCGTTGTATCGTCGACGATACACGAAGCGGTAGGCATAAAACGCGTGGCCTTGAGCGAGTGACGGACGCCTGGTGAAACTTCGGGCTATATCCACTTGAAAATACCTGTTTCCACTTGTAAATACCCGGTTTAATTACTCTGGCCAGAAAAGGCCAGAGTAATTAAACCTGATCCATCGGTTTCCAGGTGAATCTCAAAAAGGCGACCACAGTCTATTGGTTCGCATCGACTAAAGGTTTTCGATTGACGGTGTTTTATTTGAACACGTTTGGTACACATTTTGACGTCCTCAAAGCTCGTGTCTGATCACTGGTTTGTCTCTCTGTTACAACATGAATAAAAAAAAAGTGACGGCCAAACTTTTATGAACGAATTATTGTCTTCTATTAAAACAACTGAGTTTTAATTATCGCGCCCCCAAGGACCAAAAACTGGAAGTGAAATAACTCCCTAAGCAGATCACGGGCATTTTCACGCCCTTTGCAACCCAGCCAATAAAACTTCATAACGATCTAATGATAATTAAATATTGCTATCCAACGTTAATAAATAGAAAGGACTCGCTTCAAAGCGGGAAGGTGAAGAATAGGAACGAAAAGTATTTAAATCTCAGACGTTTTTATTTATCTTTGCGAAGCGCCGCCGGCGGTTAAATATCTGAGGGTACCCGCCGCTCTTCTGGAGACAAATGTAAACACACCATTGCCTTTGAAACGCCATCCGCGAATATACGCCAGCATACCATAAATAGTTTTGACGTGAAGTTAAATTGTTTGCCATGTGTGACGTATTTTTTTAGACATTTCATGTTTTGTTTTGTTTACTTTGAATGTTCTTAATGTTTTTGTTTTTTATTTAAATTGTTTTATTTTGATTACAACGTTGAAACTTGTTATACGTTCTGCTTAGTTGATTTGAAAAAACGTGGTGGAATGAATCAATATTATCTAAGGATTCGTTTTCGTGAACGACCTGCCTACCAAACAACAATTATGACAATAACAAATGACTGACTGACCTTTTAATATTGACTGTTCTTCGTAAACATTCAGCGCATCCAAAGGCCAAACTATTTGACCCCTTTCAAGAAATAAAAGAAACAATAAAAACTGGTTACAAAGTCAAGAAGTTTTCACTTCGCGAAATTCCCTCAATAGTTGAACAGACATATTTCCTTGGAGTTGTTTTAGAGATGGCATACATAATCTAGCGTTGGATGCGTTTCTTCAAAGACACGGTATCAGCATAAGCTGTGAAACGGTCCTCTTTGACGCAGCCTTACGAGACGACTAAAGGGTGTCACGTTTTGCATTCTCTCGTAGCTATCCGGATTGCGATTGTTACTATTGAAAATGTGACATATTGATATACCGTGGTATACTTTTCATCGAGAAAATAGAATAGTGGCTCGATGTGTAACGAATATTTAAAACCAATAAGACAAGACTGTGTTTTAGACTACATTCAACGAAAAACTGTGGTAATTATGGCATTGTAATAGATTTGATATTGATACTTTTTTTTCAAAAGTTCTCAATTATTTGTACACAAAAGCCTTTCCACTTAGGAAAAACGGCTTCGCAATTGAAAAGTGAAGTTATTCCATATTTTGTTTAACTGATGCTTCACGTGTCGATATACTAAATCGAAGAAGCGTGAGAGGGCTTGAAATAACAAACGAAATCGCTGCCTTGTATTGGGCACGATATAACATTTGGAAGGCAAAAGGAAAATATGAAAAGGCGGAATATTGCCAGACGAAATTACGATCGCTTTAGATTCGGTACGGCCCATTGAGGGGTGAATTGTTACCTTCGTACATTGCCATAAAGGATCTATTTGTTTTTCCTTAGTCAAGTGATATCGATTGTCTGTCATATGAATCTGCTAATGCGATACAAGTAAACCCATTCATAGGCCTTTACAGTGTGATCTTTTCTCTTTCGTGATTTTAGCTTCACACTTTAAATTGATTGATTAAATTGCTCAATTTGAAAGATCACCTAACTACTAAACCAAATTAATTTCGTCTGGCTGCATTGGGGAGTACTGAACCCATTACATGTCGGTTTCTACATTAAACTACCGATACATGACCAACTAAAAGCCTAGTTAGCGGCGCGGCGTCGCCTAGAGAATTGAATATTAGCATTAACAAGACAAATGTGCCGTTGGAGTTTGATAGTTTCTCATTAGGCGCCGGCCGGACCTGTCTCGTCAACACTAAGCCGCTTTCCCAACTCCACAAGTAGGTATTATGAATATGGGTAGTAAAAACTAAAGGAACTTCAACTGTATGAGTAAGATAAGTTTTGTTATAGTCGCAAACTATTATTGTTGCTGTGTTTTACGGACATATTTAAAACTGGGATGAGTTGGTAAAATGATTTTTTGTTTTCCCTATTGTAGTATAGCATCCATAAATCATACACGTTTGACTTGTAACATCCGTGTCAAAACTCAGAGTGTATCTGTGATTGTTCTCTCGCTCGCTAGCCTCACAAGATAAATAACAACCATTAACACGTTTCTTATAGTGACATTAGTCTTTATTGGATCCACGAGACTAACAAAATCTCATTATGCCCAAATAAAGAAGACTTCGCATTATTTTTATTAAACATAATTATTATTAAGGAATGGGAGATAGAAATTATGACTAATGTCGGCCGCTAACTTTTTTTAACTTAAATTGCTTTTAATGATAAATGTTTTACGTAAATTAGTTTTTTTGGGCGTTTATTCAAGGTCCCATTTCAATTGTTTATAAAATAGTGAAAGACATAAAACAGCAATGCGCCCACTGCACTGTATTCGTATCGTCTCGTATGCAAATGAACGTCGCCTCTAAACGTTGCCCTTTGTTTCTCTCGCTCTGTATCTGTTAACTTTTATCGCACAACTTTTCCTCAGACCAGATTAGTTTTGCTCTAACGGTATCGTAAATTGAGCAGCCATTAAGCTCAAGTTTAGTGAGCGTAATGATCCGATCTATCTTACAACTTTAACAGGTGCGATTTAAAAGCGTATCGTAATACACGCTGATAGTGAATGACTCTTTAATTAATACATTGTTGGGAGTAGCAGAGCAGTTTGCTGCATCGATCGCGAGGTTAGCCCGACATAGTTGGGCCCGAGTTAAAATGGCACGCGAGCTGCGCTCGAGTGGCGGTTACCTCCTGACGTCTCTATTCGTTACTGAAGTAACCAGTACAACTTAGTTCACACAAACTCGCAGCTCCTACTTTCCCTATAAAGTAGAGTTGTGACAGCGAGTAATGTCTCCTTATATTGTTCTGGGGCTAAGAGGTTTGCCTCCTAGTTGTGATGAGAATTGTTAACTTTTACATCGTCTTGTATCTGCCTAATTTATCGCAGTCGCACTATGAATTTTTAATACACACATCTCAACTACACCGGCGAGTGCAAACATAATAAATTATGACTGGAATTTATATTGCTCCTTGGAATCGAAGAAAACATCGTTACGGCTTATTAATGACTGCGGAACGTCTTAATATCCGAGTTGGGGCAAAGAGTTTGGGCGATAATCGATATTTCCGAATATCGATTATGAAGTTAGTGCGAAAATCATCCGGGGCGGGTGGGCGCTTGACAAATGTCCGTTATAAGCGCAGAACAAATTGGTGCAATTAATTACGAGTGGAGCTTGGCAGCGCTGAGCCGACAAATATTATCAAGATCGTTAATTTCGACATCTTAGTCGAAGGCGGTCGGGCGCGATGATATTAAGCATTAGACGAATGTGAGGCGCACACGGCGCGACTCGCGATGATGAGATCGACAGCGCGGTGCTTAGTGCGCATCGTCTGATTTACACACAGACTTGTTAGCGCGCCGCCCGCCGTCTACACTCTGCGCGCCAGTCGCGGGCATTAGCGGTAACGTACATAATAGCTTACCAAGTGCAAAGCTTACAGTGTTTCCTACAAAATTATTTTATCTCAAATTTTACTTTAGAATTTTCCTTGGTTTAAAATTTCCACTTTGAACAAGCTCCACTTATTATGTAGGTGCATAAGTTATTCTTTCTCTAATACTCTTATGTATACTTGCTGGCAGGAGGTAACTCCTGTTTGAAGATTTTTTTCACGTAGTAGTATTTATTTTTGATTCATTTTCCTTATAACTTCAGTGAACCCCTTCTTTTAATCAAGGCAAAATAAGTTAATTAACACTCTCTGGGCACGAAGGTGAAAAATTGTTCTGTTAAGAGCTTAAAACGAATTAGGGAGATTAACATAAACGGTATAATTAATGCTCTGTACTGTATAATTTATTATATTTCGTATATTATTGACTTCTTGTTGGCACCATTTGTAGCAAGCTGTTACGCAAATCCATGTATGTTTTTGTTAACGATTCAATTCCGCCGAGTTGCTTGCGCCCATAAAACATGAATATAAAATTGTGCGAGTAACGCATGACTCTTAATGAAAAGTATATTATCTCACATAAAAACATTTTATGCTCGTTTTCAACGCTGGTTATTAAATTAAATCATAATTTACACACGTCGAGTTAAATCAGACTGTAAGCTCGTGAAATCGCAATAAAAATTATTAGACTCGTTACAGCCTTTCCACGCTAGACCCTTTTATTTTTTTCATATTAGATTCATTCTCAGGAACAATGACGTCATAAATGCCGAAGCGATTTTTCATTCGCATCGTAAATGTTCGTTTTCTCTCGTTTCTCCCTATTTTATTCGGCCGCAGAAACAAGGTGCTCGCGACATGAGTTTTATTATATAAGCTTACCCTACTCTCACTATTATAGTGCATAGTCGATATAATATTTTGTTTCAGAGCGGCGATGCCTCAATATATTGAGGATATTGCAGCTTAATATAACTGAGTTGGGAAATAACCGACTATAATAATTTTGTTTTAGCGACAGTTTCACTTTTATGATGGAGACATTTAATGTTTCATGATTTTTTAAATAGTATTCCGTATAAAACGAAACTAAATGATCCAAAACGTTGCTCATACATATACCGAAAGCCAATTCTAATTTCATACCAATTTAAATCACAAGAACTCTATGACAGTTAGCGACATAGATGTGTCAGTGTAACAAATTTTATTTTACTATTGAATTTATTGTTTTACTGAACATTTAAAGTTTTTACCACACAAAAATCAGATTTCATTTTATTACACAGATCTCTTTTAACTGTATATTTGCCAGACTGAGATTAGAGTATTAGACTGTGTACGTATAAACGTTTTAAGATTTGCATCGCTGACATAAATTATCTTTTGCCCACGATTTCTTCCGCACGTAATTTTGTGACATAACGTAATAGTTATAAAGTATATTTTTATTCATTACCATTTTCTTGAATTACCCGAATGAAACTAGTTCCGAATGCTCACCTACATATCGATTAATGATTTCTGAGTGTTAGTGGCACATAAATATTTCATATGACATGATAGTGCGCTGTCGGAAATTTTTATGATGTTCATAAAAATCGCTCGCTGCCAGTTTAGATACAAATAGTTTTATTTGGTATGTTCTAGGGTTATCATTTAACACTGCACTGTTTTATTGCAAACAAACTCATTTTATATTTGTAATAATGTTTATAAATATTTTTATTAGAAGTCAGTTGATTAAAACGTCTAGACTAGTTTTAACACACAATGGTCTTTAGAAATCTGTTTGTGTTTACGCATTTATTTGGTTCTTAGATTTTTTTATCAAGAAAGCTTAAAAAAGAAATACCTGAACACCACTGTGATAGCCAAATTATTGGTCGTACCAATTGAATTGCTGGTATATTTTAATAAATTACATTTAAGATTAATCCGGCTACAATCTTAGTTAATATCTTTGAGTCAATTTTTTTTTAATTGAAAGTCTTTAATTAAAACATTTTTTTTTGTTTTTTTAGGCCACATATCAATTAAAAGTAATACTGGCATAAGCGTATATACCCACATATATTCTATAAATAACAACAGAACCTTTATGTGACATCGTTCTCGAACGTTTTCAGCACATTTTAATATCACTAATACATTATCCGTATTGATTTCCGACAATGGACATCGATACTCCTCTTTGACCACGTAAACGTATCATTCTGCGTCCTTACTATCAGTAAGAAGGGCCCAGCTCGTTCGTCTGTTATAAGTAAACCTTTCATGTATATTTTATTCCCTATATTTTGATATGTGGACCCCTCGTATCAGGTTCATTCAAATGACATATTGAAGGAACGTTTGAGTATGTTTCTCATCGGGAAAAGATCACAGTTTTCTTTCGAGAGTAAAACCAAATACCATCTTGTGAAGAACCAATCTAGGGAATTGATTTTGCCTCGTATAGGTCCCATTCGTACATAGCTGCGCACATATTATATGTGGACAGATTACAATTTTATTAATACGTTCATTTGACGATATGACGTAGTAAAGAAAATAGTTATTCTTTGTACATTATAGAAAATTAAATATTTTGGAGAATATATTTAATATTTTACATATAAAAAGCTGCACTGATACAGATTTTAGGTAAATTTTCCTGAAAAATGTCCTTGTGAAGAATACCAGCTGTTTATTTTTTTAAATAACGGTAAAAGCTTTTACGTTTTTGACGCCACTGATGAGCCTCCAGGCAAATAGGCGATTCACACACGGCACCGCGCGCCGCCGCGGCGGGCGGTCAAGCGGATGTCATGTTGTACAAGACACTTAGAAATCCGTTGATACCTTACACACGTACACCGCCCGACCGCGCGGTCGAGCGGTGCTCTCGCCGCCACCGCCTCTCCGCGCTGACGTCCGCGCGGTGGGGCGGTGCCTTACACACGGGACGCCGCATAACCGCGCGGATCATCGTGTGCGCAAGACGTGTTGCAATTTAAAATTGATTTCGAAGTCGAAAAGTTTATTTTAGAGATTGAAAGTCGCTCTGCTTTATGGGACATGAAAAGCACACAATATAGTGACTCCTTAAAATGAAACAATGGGAAGAAATTGTTACCTTATATTTGGAGCCAGGACAGAATAGTGACAAAGATAAAAAATAAGTAAGTTTAAAAAATATAATTATTTTTAAGCATATTTACTTTGCCATGGTCCCCTACAATGGCAAAGTAAATATGCTAAAACAAGTAAATATATAATAAAATCTCATTTACAAAATAATCAGCTAAATTATTACGGATCGCTGCAGCACTTGTGCTTCCTCTGCAATTATTGTCTATAGGTATATTAACTGTTGCCTCTGTCTCATGGTTCGTATATAAAATATCTTTAAAATCAACGCCATGTCTTTCCCTAACAAAATTATGAAGTATACAGCATGCTTTAATAATTTTTATACATTAATTTCAGTTTACGTTCAAAGAGCGTTGAAATATACGCCATGTATGTGTTAAAATACCGAATGCACATTCAATATACCTACGTGCCCTGCTCAAGCGATAAATCGATCCGCGCGGACAGGCGCGTAAACCGCCTAACCGCGCGAAGAACCGCTAAGAAATCCGCTTCACCGCCACCGCCCTCCGCGGCGGCGAGCGGTGCCATGTGTGAATCGCCTTAATGTTAGCCCCGTATTTATACCCAATGTCACCATTGTCTTCATCATGAAGGCATCATTCAACATCATTCTCCATTAAGTTGAGAAATTGCGAAGGAAACGATAACTGCCCTCCTTCCCAACACAATCCGCCTTCCTTCCGCAAAATTTTCATCCGTGCTGTTTTTTCGTTGTTGTGAAAAATGTTATTTAATTTCGGGCAATTATTACACGCGCTCTACGAAATTACTCCAAGGAATAGGACTCGCGAATGTTGGTTTTATTTCAGAAAGAACGTTCCTTTTTCTACAATGAAAGCTTTATGCTGAAAAATGAGAATCCCGCTGTTACCTTTATCTGTTTTTCATAATATTAAGTAAAATGCAAATAAAGGGTCACAGTTATCACAAATGCGAAACTAAGAGCTAAAAGGTTTTCTTTTATTGGAGTGTAGTTCAAACAAAATCTGCATACTTTGTTTCCTTAAAATATTGTGAGTCTTCGCGAATATTCTGCTTTGATAAAATAAAAAGCGTTGGGCCAAAAATCGAAGGGCTTACGTTGGTACGTTGTGGATGTTTCTAACAACAGATTACTCTTCTAATTTGAATTTTCATGATCGACTGTAAGTTTGCATAGGTTGCTAATCACTGTCTGTCATTTCTCGCGTTAGGAACAATTGATGTGTTCGGCTTTATTAAGTGTCTCGTGTGACTGATACCCAGGCGTCGCACGCCAGGTGTGAGGCTCGCGATACAAAATCCGCGGTGTTGCGTCATTTGTACGTTTTCTTTATTACGTAGCGTGATTTATACCTTAGCCCGGTGCGTTTAACTGCTGAGGTCTGTCATTTCGCCGTCTTAAATTGAGATTGATCCCGGGGAAGGGCGGGTTGACGTGTGCGTTGGCGTGTCCCGGAATTGTGTTTTTGTTTTATTTTGTTACGCTTTTCCCTTTGTGCCGAGGGAGATGACGTCTTCGCGCATGCAAAGTCACCTGTCAATATTTTGGCGCGGCCTTATTTCTCGTCGGAGGTTCGGTTCACGTTGCGGCTCAGTATTGATACGTTCACGCTTCGATGAAATTTCGATATAACATTAATTAGGACATTACCGCTGCTGATTTAATTTAAAATTATGTTATACTAGCTGTTTGTTTTGGCTGCGCCCGCCTATTTCCATTATACTTTCATACTCTAATTTAACCCGATAGAAGTTTAATTTCCAAACGGGATGTTTCTCTTTCTCTACTTACTATAACATATTTCTAGTTTTAGTAGTATCTGTTTTTCGTTACCACATAAAAACCTATCTTTTTATTGTAAAGATTTTATAATTAGTGAACTGTCAGCTTTACATAAATATTAGGTATTTAAGCCTTTTGTAGCTGTCCATGAAACACTACTCTTTTCAATGAGTTGAAATTCAAATATTCTGAATACAACTATTCATTTTCATTGCTCGTACATTGATTTTAAATTGCCTATATTTTGATTCATAATTTCTGCTGTTTAATTTGATGACAAACCATACAGCTTACTGTGCTGATTTTCAGCATATGTATTCGTCATATTTCCTCATTCATTGATTTTATATTGCCTGCATTAAGTATTTCATTTATAATTGGAACTAATTTAACAGGAAATTCGGTTCGGTATTTTATATTTTTGGGGATCTAGTTAGCTCTACTAATTTTCATTATTATACGTAAATTTACAGTCAGAGCTACTTTTAACTACTTTTTTCCAATAAATGCAGTTAAACACGCCTTCCCAGGACAGTTAATTTACAAGGAATTCTAGAACATTATAAGTATAAGACAGATAAAAAAGTGCTTGAAACCCAGTAATGGCCTTACCATTACACGACGATAATAATCAGAATTTAAATCTTAAATGCTAAGAATCAGTGCGACAAGCATTCAGACCGAGATTAATTGCGTAATATGGCACACATTTTGGCGTAGCTATATGTCTGTCTCTACCTCATACTTACGGTTTGACAGTTGAGTGACAAAGACAGTAATATGACTTAGCCAAAGCACCAGCACTTCTAAACAAGTGGCACTGGACACTGGCAGGAATCACCGAAAACTCGGTGGATTGCTATAATTAATATAAAAATTGAATTGAATTGTAGAATAGATGGTAGAATAGATTAGATTGTTAAATGTATGGAATTGACGTAAGCTAAGTGATTTGACATCTCAAAACGAACTTAATTTACCATCTATTTCATAATGCCACTTGCCTAGCAGTGCTAAGTAAAACTTGGGCTTAGCCATGTTCCGTCTTTGTCTTGCATTCGCAGTTAGACAGTCGTGCGACATAGCAGTATAACTTATGGTGCGGCTTCTTTTGGCGTCTTTGGCAAAACATGTGCGTTACTTGTGGGAATAAAAACTATACTCTAGTTTTGTTGGAATATGGTTCATATTACGTTGCATCGAACACTCAAATATTTGGCTAAATGTGCCAAGTGAAGTTGCACCATTAGCCAAGCATTTGCTAAATAAGATTTAAAATCTCGGATTATTTCTTCCTCATAAAAATGTGTAGCCAGCTTTTCCGCATCATAAAGCAATTCGTTGTTCTAAATGGCGTTTGTTCTTCGAAATAAGAGGATTTTCTACATAATATTTCTGCTTTGTCCACAGAGAGGCTCCGACGAGCTTCTTTCGCAGAGTGGCGTCACCGTCATGGCGCCCGCCGCTCCGCACCACGCCGACAATAACAACCAGGACTCTGCTGCGAAAAAGGTAAATGTTATATCATTTTTTTATTTATTTAATAGCAGTCCGCCCTGTATCGCGTTTAGGTTTTGTGCGAAGTGCTTTTATATTTTTTTTGCGTATCAAAGTCCGGTCCAAATGAGTTCAGTCGTTTCGGAGATTATCTAGAACAAATAGACAGATAGAAATTAAAAAAGATGTTATTTTGGCATTATACATCGTGTAAATAATCGCATGCTTTCATAAAAAAGCTATAATTTTTATATGTACAAGTAGATTGATAAGTTTTGCTCGTGGTGTAGTTCGTGTAACTGTAATTAAAAAAATTACACCAAATTCTAATCTGACTTAATACCAAAATTCATTAAAATTGTTAAGGTATGATAACATGACAGACAGACAGTTACAGAGACCTACGTTTAAAATTATAAAGTCCAATTTACCTTCAAATTTGTTAAAATTGTTTAGCTGTGAACACAAACTTATATACATGATGGATGCTTGATTTATGGATTCCGTAATAAAACGGAAAATATTCAGATAAAGCACAACTTTTTAATGTAACAATACAAGTATGATAAAAATTCTAGTACCTAGTTGTAGATGTATCACCGCTATTGCTGGCGAAGAAGAAATTGATATAAAAAAACAGTCAAAAACAACAGAAAAATATCTGTTCTGACAGATTAATAAAAAAAAACATGAATGTTTTAATTCGCCCACGCACAATATAAAAACGAAAATTAGTAGCTATTCCTTTACTTACCTTTTTAACGGCACTTCTTTCGCTGAAATGTGTAATTAACTGAAAAACGATTAATCGCGATAAAACGGCGGAATCGCGAAACCGTAATAAGTATTAAAATAAAAGGTCCCTCGTAAAAAGCCAACGTGCCATAAAGAGCTACCCTGAGGGTTTGGGGGCCAAATTTTTATTAATCTCCACCCCTGAGTTGCCGATACGGGGATGAATTTTTCCATATAGAAATTAAATCGATGTGGTTAACCGTTAACCCTTATGATTGTTCAGTGTAATAACAATATCAACCTAATATTGTGTCGGTGTAGAACAGAGGCCTCCTCTCATACTAAGAAGGCAAGAGCACTGATCAAAACGATCGCTCAAGGCAAATTAGCTATTTCGGACTTACATTAAATATTAAGTTTCATTACGACATTTATCTTTACTGAGATGTTAATGATGTCTTAGATAAACTTTAGTATGTAAATCTCTTAATTTTTTTTTAAGTAAATATATTTCAATGAAATAAATTAATTAATATTTCAACAAGAAAATAATGAGCCGTAAGGAATAAAGTAACATTATTCAGAATTAAATATTAATTGAATACGTAAAAATAAGGTCCTTTGTTCAATATTCATAAAACAATTTGAAGTACGCGAAAAGAACTTCCATTATCCTATTTCTTTGAACATTTCCCCGTTTCACTCCTTCGCTAGATAATTTATTGCGTTTGCAACGAAATGTGATATTCTATCGGGTTGTTATTATATTTGTTATTTTAACATTTTATATTCTGCATTCATTTGGAATAGGTACTCCACATTATGAGGTGCAAAATACGTATTCATGTTCTTATAAGAAAAGGCGTACAGTATACGGGGCATTTTTTTGTTTTCAGTTTCCTGTTGCAGCAAGTGATAGGTCGGGGGAGTGTTTTTAAATTATACAATTACAACGAAAAAAAGTATTAGATGTGTGTTCCTTTCGGTATTTCCTAATTTTCTTTGTTTGAGCCGTCTCCCATATTGAATTATAGATTGTGCAAGACTAAAACACAATATTGTTATATGCGTATCTGTAATATGGTAGAGAATCATCGTTGCGAGTTTCCATAACACGGAGATCACAGCTTGCTTGCATGCATGCTTAGTCTGCGGAGATTTTCATACAAATTTTCATTCACACGTTTCACACATAGTTTCAAACTGATGAGCAGTAAAATATTTTAATAAACAGATAATGAGCTATAAAACACATTCATAAACAATACTTTATGAGTACTATACAGCCTAACTTCATTTCAATTTACCATAAACTGTAACCGTTAACAGAAAGGTTAAAAGCACCAACAATGTACTCACTAATCAACGAGTTGCTAGGCAAGGTTAATAAAAATCTGAACACAACGCACGTGGCAAAAGGTAGAAAACAGAAGAAAACTGTTATAAAAACAAACAAGGTTGCAGTTTTTTGGTCTTTCCTACTGCACTGTTATTTCATCGTGTATTTACATAAATACGGGCGAGTTTTGCATGCACATTTTGTTTGGTGATGGCCAAACAGTACTTTGTTTGCCGAGACTGTGCTCCGACCACCAAATGGATTGCATCGTCCATTAAAACGGAATAATATGTTACGTTCATGGGTCAGATTATGTTACATACATCCTCAGTTTATCCGTATACACTGTTTGAAGAAGTTATTAAGACAGACTTAAATCTTGTGCTAATTAGCTACTGCTTATGTTAAAGCTGCAGTTCGAAGTAATAAAGCTTTATTCGCGACTTCTTTGGCGACTTTGTAACATGTAAAAATAGGATTCTTGTGTTTGAAATAAATCTCAACTTGCAATTACTAAACAGTTGTAGGTATATCCTAACAACTAATACCATCCTTACTTATTATAAAACAAAATCAACCGCTGTGTCTATTTGTCTGTCTGTTTTGATTTGTAACACACCTGTGCGAAGATGGGGTGGGTGGTTAGACTAGATATATACAACAAACCTAATAAGACATAGCAAGTATGTATCACTAGTCACTACACTCACTTATTTTGTCTGTTTCTCCGTCTGTTGCGCTTTCACAGCAAAACTACTGAACCGGTTTTGATTTGTATGGAGGAAGCTTGAACCCTTAAAAAGGATACAGGCCACTTTTATATCCAACTTTCGAAGTGTAAAGTTCAAATTTAACGCAACGAAGTCGCGGGCAAAAGCTAGTAAATAAACAAGTAAGTAAAGAAGTTATGCAATGGTAAAATTTTTCAACTCAACTTTATCTTCACATTGTAGAACTGTGAAGGGACCAACATTCTTCGGCTTACAAAAGTAATAGTGAGTTCTTATACCCCAAACCTTACATTCAACATTGCTTTAGGTATCATTTACGCAAATTAAATAGAAGCGAACCGTCTCGTTGAAAAGAAACCATTTTCTTATTCTTCCCTCAGGCAGTTTATTTCCCTCCCTGTCACCGGTCATTATGTCACTGCAAAAATAAAATATCATACTGGCTGTTGCGTACAAGAGAAATGTTTTTTTTTTCATTTCAATAGAAGTTATGCTTAAAACCTTTTTAATGATACTTGTAGGTGGAACATTACAGATGTGTTGTAGCTCTGAAAGGAATATTGAGCGGCTAAACTTAAAATTGTTTCCCATAGTTAAGTCACACATACCTTTAACTACTACTATGAATTCAACCCCGTAACTGCCTTTCTTGGTGGTGACGTGCGCTCTCTCAACATACAAAGCGCTAAGAAAATTATTACTAAGAAAAAGCAGTTAAAGGGTTAAATCCAAGGTGGAGCCTAGCAATTGGGAATCATTCTAGATAATAGGCGCTCAAGGTTTTTTTTTTTGGACCAACGATGTTGAAAATTCCCTGATATCCTTTTAATTATTTTCGTTTTCTTCACGTATTCACGTATTTTAGTATTGGAGTAGCTACTGATTGTAATATCAAGAAACGTAGAAATAATATTGTTCTAAATTGGGTAGGCAGTAGATTCAATTACACATATTTCCCTATTTTAATTATATTTTTTATTTGTATTTTTTATTCTTTATAAGTACTTGATATTTCAATATCTTTTAAATTCGTTAGTCACAGGACCTAGAAGTCATTACATGAGTAAGTCTTGTAACATTACTTACGTCGTCCATTATTTCGTTATCATGTAATCCCAAACAAGATTCATTAAATGATTCCGTATCTCAAGCAAAACAAGGTAGCCATTTTAGTTTCGCGGCGTTTTGCTGTCCATTTACTCTCACTTGTTAGGGGCGCCCTGAAAAAACCTCGCCGCAGTAATCTTAATTACATTGTGATCTCGTTACTGCTCGGCCTTAATTCATAATTAAATAGGGACGTGTCCCAGCGTCGCTTATTTATTTGCTATTTTATGGTTTTGCGATTGCCTCGCTTTTTCTACTATGAAAATTAAGGCAGTGCCTTTTTGCGACACCCCTTCTCCTTTGTTACCCTGAATATTCATTTGGTGCCTATCGGCGGAATGGCGACTCGTTTTTAAAAGTATTTTTTTTTATGTTCTCTCTTTGTGTTGTACTGCAAACACTTCATGCTGTGAAAATATTGAAGGAAAACCCGAAACTCAGGCTGTTTTATATAGGTAGAATATTTCATGAGTTGTATTCGGGCCGTTACAGGAAAAATAAATGTAATGTTTCAATGTTTTTTGAGTCACCGGTTCAAATTGAATGGAAAATGCAGACAGGTTTAATTAATTTGAAATGTTTGCTTCAAGTTGGACGTCATTACACTGTGTGTGTATTTAACGAAGTACTCTTGTTGAAATAATACCAATGTCAGAGGGAGCTCGTCTGTAGAAAACACACTAATCAACCCTCGTCCTCTTTGACCGGGTCATTAATGTCCAAATCAAGTAATTAATTATGTTCTCCGTTTTTTCCTCATTTTCTTGACGTTTTCAGTAAAAACGCAAAGGGTCTGCCTTGTGAAGATCAATCAAATCAGAAGATGGCCGGGGACTGCGTTTACCACTACTTAAGCATTTACGAGCTTGTCTTACGGAGTTACGACTCCGCTCCGCTTGCACAGGTTGACTGCTGATCTTATTTGGAGAACAATTTACGATCTATTCTGCTCCTTTTTTCTTATTCATTGGAGTACCTAATTGTTATTTTCTTTTTAAACTGGTGGTAAACGGTAAATTAGCTGACTAAATTATAAATAGCTTACTGTTTTATATTCGAATGACGTTCCAAAGGCGAGAATAACTTATTTAGTAAAGTGCCCTAAACAGCCTTTGTAGACGTATTGCGAGTGCTAAGCGCGTACGCAAATAACGCGGCGTTTATTGACTTTGTTAGTACATAGTTTACTTGCTAATAGAATAATTAACATCAATATTGCTTACTAATGAAGCTTAGCAAACAAAGTCTGTATACCTAGCGATTCTAAGTTATCTTTCGGTCTTAAAATAACTTATGATATTAATAAAGTATATATTTCCTAGAATCGTATGAAATGTAATACACCTCTCGCTTTCATTGATTTCGTTCCCAGAAAATTTAGTAATCAATCAAATGATCTCATAAAGATATTCATTGCCGGGCACTTACAATTTTACGGCTAGTTTTAGGGTGTACTAAAACCATTTGGCTATCTTATTTTACGATTTCCTACCACGAACACGAGTGTGGCGTCTATTCAAACAAAAACTTATGGTACGTGTGATTTAAGACATAGGTTACAGATGGACAGAAATGTTTATCGTACCTTTTATAGTTTGTTATCGTTATTACAACATTAGTTGTAACGTTATATTCAATTTATTGATAGGGTCGTCGTCGTGGTCAGGTCATAAAATTTTTCATTTCATGAAAATATTATTACTTAACTTCTTGATGAAATAGACACAAGTTTTTCGTGAAATTGTGGGAACATTAAAAAAGAAACAAGTTTGAGATAGACACCACATTTCCACCACATTATTTCATTTTTTCCTGAAGCGCCTCTACTTTCCCATAACCGTTACAAACTAAAAAACCTATTGCCATAGTTAATTAAGGATGAATGGATAACAATATTTATTCAATAAATAATGTTCTTAAGGCAAATTGGCTGGAAGTTGCAAAGCGATTCAGGTCCAGCGAAGGCCACTATTAAAAGTTTACCGGCGCAAAGTTGTCCCATTCTTATGCATGGATGAATTAGCACCTAGCTGAGTAAAGTGTAGATGTTCGGCCACTTTGCTTCTGGAATATTCTTTGGGAAGTTTGCACCTTTCGATGAAAACTAAGGAATATTTTTCCTGTGATATTCCGATTTACAACTTACCTACAATAAGTGAGCACAATACAAAACTTCGGTTACTTTCTGCTAACTGACCCATAATGACGGAATTTTTAAGTGTCAGATGTTCTAACCTTTGGAATCCGTTAATTGTATGTATGTCCTTCAGTCTCTCAAAGAGCTGTCTTTTTTACAATAGTAGTATGTAGACTAGAAAATTTCACGGGATGTGTATTTGGTACTCAGTCCACCATAACTGATTGACTGACTAACTGACAGACTGCAAAACCACATATAAAACAGATCCTTTTAAGTACTAGTTTATTTTTATTCTTTGTTTATTCTAATAGTTGGTAGGTTCACGTCGGTTTTATATTCAATTTTTATAAAGTATTACGTTTAGAATATGCTATCACAGTGGATGTCTTAAACCAGTGAACAACACTAAGTTATCGATTCGTCTGTCGTCGCCACGTATCGGCAAACCAATTTCCTGCACCTGATTTTTACAACTTTTCACAACAGATAAGAGGTTTTGTTACTCTTTATTTTTCAACCTCTAAATAAAATAGGCGGACATTGATTTTATTAAAAACAACCAGTTAAACTGATAGGGTATCTATGTTATTGTTTTGCAATTGGACAGGGTTCATGATGTAGTTTTTCTAATTTTAAAACTTTACATAATTAATTTACTGTAATTTTAAAACTTTGTCAAGCTTCTATTTATTTTTCTATAAGTAGACTGATTTCAAATCATTTATGTTGAATTTGCCAATATCAACCACAATATTAATGCTTGCTGATGACGCTACATACATAGCAAATAATTACCACACAAACTAATAAAGCCTTTTGACAATAAACCTAAAATAAAATAATGTACTTCTATTTATTTGTTAGCAACTATATTACCTAACAAGAAGCAGTTCTCAATTTGTATCAAATAATATCATTGATGGTCGGCAATGAAATACAATATTCCACTAGACTGCCAATTAAAAGTTTCAACGAATCGACTCCAACGATTTCTGGTGTATTTTTTTGAAATTTTAACGTCGGATGCTACTGCAAGTGCGGCGCAAGCCATAAGAATCAATTATCGCGGTGTATTGTTTTGTCAAAACTTCTTTCAAGGGCCGTTAGGAAACAATATTCAAGTGGTGTATTGGTTTTGTTTAGTATTCGTTTAAGAATATTTTGTTTCGTTCTTTAATTTTGTAAAGTTTTACTAAGATATTAATTATGTCAAGCTGCCTCTTTTAAGAGAAGAAGTCAGCACAGGAAGGGGCCCAACAGGGCCAACGCCTGCCGGGGTTGCGGAATGTTTATAATAGTTACCGTGACCCAGGAACATAAAGGGCAATCGAGGGAACATGATAAGTTTTAGTCAGTAAAAGTCTGACACGCCCTCCCGCCGCACCCAGGATGGGAGCAGCCATTTGATGATTTCCCACTCACCAAAAAAAAAGCTATCTGTTTTATTTTATTTTATTTGTTTTTCTGCAATTACTAGCTTTTACCTGCAACTTCTCCAGCGTTGATGTCAAAGTTCCATCCCCTATTTTACCCCTTTAGGGTTGGAATTTCCAAAAATCCTTTCTAGAACATAACCTTCAAGTTTCATGTCTGTAGAACCAGCGGCTTGGACTTCGCGTTGATATATCAACAGTCAGTCAATAGTCAGTTTACCATTTTATACATATATTTTTTTTTTGGTGAGTGGGAAATCATCCAATGACTGCTCCCGTCCTGGGTGCGGCGGGAGGGCGTGCCAGACTCTTACTGACTAAAACCCCTTTATGTTCCTTCGAATTTATACATATAAAAGTTATTTTGTAAAAGATCAACAAAATACCTTTACTCTATGTAATTCATACTAAACATAAACATAAACGTAGACTACAACATAGATTAACTTTAAAGGTGTTTTCTTTAAGTTAAATCTAACATTTATCGAGCGAGCAAAGTCGCCGGCGCAGGCAGACATGTTAAAATATCGCTGGCACATGAGAACTTGCAACCGTACCTGTGGTACTCAAAGTTTCATCGAGCTGCTACCGAACGCCACTAAATCGCAATTGTTAGTAGTTCAAGGGTCCCGATACTGACTTTGAGAGATTTCTCCACGATACCTCTGTAGGTATATTATTTCTCAAATAATTGATTGGTTGATATTCCCAACAAAAAGTCCATTTATCTATCGGGTGATAGATAAATGGACTTTTTGTATTGAATGGAATTGGAATTTTTGTAGTGGTAAAATGAGAAATCAGTATGTAAGGGACGTAATAGCCTAGTGGTTAACGTATCCGCCTGTCATGCATGAAGTAGGTTAGGTGCCGAGCCAGTACCAATATGCAATTTTTAATTATATGTACCTGCTTACTTAAGTTTAGTTAAACGTCGTTTTAATAAATATTCACAGAAAAGTAAAGAATACATTCTATTTGTAAGTTTCATTTAACCATTTAAAATATTTCGAAAATTAAATGCAAAACACCGTACATGTTAAGATGTGAATCTTCTTTTAGAAATGAAGAAAATCATCTTGAAAATGTCTCGAGATTCTCCGGTTATCTCTTAAATGTTTAAACGTAGCAAGAAACGACGCAAAATGTTCTATAACGATTGTTATCAGATGTTCTAACAATTCACTAGGGTATATTTACTAAATTGAACGAACCAAAAGCTACTTAGCACAATATTAATATATTAAACAGTACTGCTTAAAGTTAAACGGATCCTCTTATAAGAGGGAATAATACGTTGGAAGTTACCGATACGTTCTAGGTGAAATAAATATTATTGTGGGAACTTTTCCTGCATCATGAAATCGATTACGCTGTGAGCTTGTGGGCCGGAATCTTTGATATTCGCTCAGTCATTGTCTGCCTATAGCGGATGCGGATACGGTAACTTGTACGCTTTGTAAATACTAGAAATATCCAATTTAATAAGTCTTTGTTATATTTTGACTTAGGTTAATACTTGCGACTCGTCTTAGCTTCGCACGACAGTTTTTTTATTAGAAATTTTCTTTTTTTTACTGTAATATGCGTGTATTACACATAACAACCGCCGTCTTAAATCACTCTATATATTGATGATAACTGCATTAAGATTTAGATCTAAGCGTACAGAAACCAATTAATTTTATACCACACAGATACATTTTCAGTAGCGTCAAAACGTTTTCTGAAATCTCACTTAACAGTAACTCGTCATACCTAACCGAACTAATAACGTCTTTATTACAAGTATACTTCTCCGTAGTCAATTTACTCTACTACATCGTGCAAACTAGCCGCCCTAGACAGGTAAAGGACGAATATTAATAATATAACATCGTTAGCGACAGCGACTATTACTTTCTAAATGGTCTGAACAAGTCTGAAAAATCTAAAGACTTAAAAACCTTCACATGATCCCTAACAGATGTTAAAAAGTAAGACAACGGGTCTTAAACGGAGTAATGCCCGTCCTGATAGGTCGAGTCTGACCCGTACGCCACAAGCGGATTACAGAACGTCGCGTCGGTTCCTTAAATTCCTTAGTCACAGTGCGACGGTCGTCGGGGCGTTTGTCAACGCGCCGTAAGCATACTACTTAGTGATCAGGTACATTTGGTTCGTGTT
The DNA here is from genome assembly GCA_033675125.1 of Athetis lepigone. Lineage (NCBI taxonomy): Eukaryota > Metazoa > Arthropoda > Insecta > Lepidoptera > Noctuidae > Athetis > Athetis lepigone. The sequence continues at coordinate 14,419,673 of CM066229.1, read as the reverse complement.
ACGTTTACTGAACGTGCCAATATTAGTGTTCGGTTTCAGGCCGTTACATGATTACAAATTCCAAAGCTCGAGGTCTGTTTGAAGTTGGTTAGTTATGTTATAATCGGGTTTGTGCGTTGTCATTGTCATTACTGGAATGTGTCGTTTTAGTACTCATAGGAAAACAGGTCATTGTTTAAATACCTAAAATGTTTAAGATTTCCAAAAACGGAAACACAAAAAGAACGAAAATAACTACTAAAGCAATTAACGCTATTAGCATAAATGGTTTGCAATAAAAAAACATAGAAAACAAACAGCATTTAGATGGAAAAAAGATGGGCTAAATTAAACTGTTCACAGAGTTTTCCTTTGAGGAAAAATGCTTTCTATAACTAAACGGCCACTGAGAGTTCTTAAATGCAGCTCAGACAAGTGCCGTAATTCTTTTTCAGAAAACATGATAATGTTAAGTTGTGGCAGCGAGTTTATAGCTCCATAATATTCCTGCAAACAAGTTAGAAAACAGTCTAATCGGTGGTAAAGTTAAATTTTCCATATTTTATTAATTTACGACAGTACTTTGGAAAGCAGGATTATGTGTATATATTCGATACCCAGTTTATTGCATCTGTGTGTGTGAATTATATCCTATTTTATTTTGCACCTGAGACCATATTGTTTAAGAAACTTCCGCGAAATTACACGTAGATAGTAAATTAATGAAATTCATGTACCGTAGGATAAAGGTTGTGTTGATAGGTCAGGGTAGACGCCAACAGCAGTGTGGACGGTATTATACTTAATGATATGGTGCCGTAGACGCGGCCAACTGAGAAATAGTGTTTCAATAAACACGGCCGGCGCGATCACCGGGAAAATTGACCGATTCCGGGAAATCCTCACAGGGAAAATGTCATACGATAGCTTTTTTTTCTATCCAAAGAACCAAGCCAAGATTTAATATTTATGGATGAAATGTGAGACGGAGCGGATGATTTAAAGTGCCTGATGTGGAAATCGTTCCTCGCAGATTTTCTGACCCAGCGAAAGTAATGTCCTTCTTTACGTTTTACGTACCAGTTGTTTTCTTTCGTGAGAGGAGAAAATACCGAAATGTACCTTCGAGGTGGGCGAGCGTGTGCGACGATTTATTCCTCCCTTTGCAAGTCACTTTGGGAAAATATTTTTTATTTGTTTATTTACGGAGATTTGGTTCTTTTGATGTCGATTCTAACGAAATTCGGGCTGTTCTAAAATATCATATCTGTGTACTCTTTCTTTTCTTTTAGTTAGCGGTTTGTTTTTATAAAGATCTGAGTGTTCGATTGTTTTTTCTTTGTTAGGTATGGACGTAGCCATGTTTTTTTTAGGAAACAGTTTTTTGCAAAAAAAATATAGATTGATCTTTGTTTTTTTTTTCCTAAACTCAAAACCGACTGAATTAATTATTTTAATGCGTATTGTTTTGGTTTAACGTAAATTCTTAAAAAAAAACAGCAGTTTGTTATTTAACAAACAATTAGTACAAAAAATGCCAAAGAAGTTTCAATTACGCTCGGTACATCTTAATTAATTAAGTGTAGTTAATTAACAAATCGATCGCATTGTATCAACATTCTGCCGAGTCTGGCCACAATGAAAGAGTTCTGCAAGTGTTTCGACTTTTTCCTGCACTTGTCAGACCAGCTGCTCACTTTGTCTGAACTTAACAAGGTCGAACTAATAGGCATTAGACTCATTTGTTACACCTCCACGCTTCGCCGCCCGCCAAAGAACGTAAAAAGGGAGACGCTTAGATACCCGCAACTCCCCAAATCTTATTCGCTGTTCCAACTGAAATATCTCGTAAGATTTCCACGAAAACATAATTACAACTGTAGAAATATTTGATAACACTGTTTTATTACAGTTTTAAGTCGTTTGCGAAATCTTTTTTTTTTTATATTCTTTATAATTTTTTTTTCAATCATAAATTGCGTTATAAAGGTTGCTCTTTTCACTTCAATGAAAAGTGAAGTGTCATACAAAGCTACAATATATTCGGGACTCGGTTCGAGCCCGCCGCCGTAATCAAAAGGCTCTCTGGGGAACAATGGCGCCCACATCGGGGTTGGGCCCGATAAGCCTCGACAATTATACTACATCGACTTTTCAATTATCCAACCGGCTCTTCCTCGCGAACAATGCTTGCTTTATTTATGTATATTAGAACGGTCATTTTATACGCTGTGTGTCTTTTGCGTTTGAGCCTGCTCCGCCGGAGTCGAACGACATTTGATGACAGGTCATCCCGCCCATCGTCTTTACCGAGCGTTTCTCTTCATTAAGTCCTTCCTTTAAGTAATATTTTATGGATCGTTCTTGACTTCATCTTGAAGATTAAAAGTCAGTTACTACTTTGTTAATTTAATAAGTTTTAATTAACATTTCTTTATTGTTTAACAGGTGAAACTCGAACAGAATGTTGGCAAACCGTCGCGGGTCATCCACATACGGAACATACCTAATGAGACGACAGAAGCCGAGATCATACAACTCGGCCTGCCCTTCGGAAGGGTCACAAATGTACTCGTGCTTAAAGGCAAAAACCAGGTAAGATCCTTCGTTTGTTTTCGGTAAATTGGTTTGTAAATGTAATCCTTTTAATTAAGGTACTTACCAAATTTGGTTTGTAAGAGATTTTTGTTTTACGATGAGTACATTCTGATCTACACAACTTTATTAATGGAACATAAGTGCTACATTTTCTCAATAAAAGGCTATTTTAATCATTTGCTGGCTAATTTAGCACAGTGGTATAAGGAAACCGAACATAATTAACTTCAAGTTTGCCTCTCATCAACCACGAAGGCAGATTAGGCAAACTTAGGCCACGTAACCGATCAGGCCTCATTTAACAAATGAAGTCGGCCATGTAGCTACTCTAGTTACAATGGCGCTCGCCTCCGCCGGAAGCACAACAAGTGGCAGGCACGGCTTGTCCGCAAATAGGCCGCCAACCATTGTCACAGCCTACCCCTACCCACGTTTTATTGTAACTGCAGTTAGGGGACAAGGCTCACTGAGGAGCATTTGTCGGATACTGCACTAATGAGTAGCGCTGTAAAGCGTCATGGTTCTATTTGTATCTAATAACTATAGAATCGTGTAGTAGTAGTGTAGTCATTCTCATAAGTACTGTGATCAAAGCTTCACGAAATAACTTAAAACATAAATAATCAAAAATATTCAAATGTATTTCTAAATTACGTTTACCAACAAAAACGAACCCAAATATTGAAAACGCACGATAAATGACGCTTTGTATATTTTAAAACAAAATGTTACGCCGACGATGGAAAGCAATTTTAGTATGATCGACAACCCTACTAACCCCCGTCAAACGAGCGACGTTTATCTATTGCGGGGTCAAAATGAACGGCGAATTTGGAACAAATATTCACTCTTACATTTTAGGCCCCTTTCTCATTTTTGCCACCTTATTTTAAAAGTACACTTCACGAATTGAAACGCCAGAGATAGATTGCATCTAAAATTGTACATTGCGGAAATTAAAGGCGATGACATCTAATATAAATTTCAATTTGGGTCGAGAAGGGCTCATGAATGAGTAGATTGAGATACGTTTACCGTGATTGACCTGCTCAAATGGTATTTTATGATCGTATTTTATTCAATTTCTGTATCCGTTGGTCGTGCTACGGTGAAGCTTTTTTAATAAAACAAACGATTGTTAAGTCAAGTGCGCAATATTGCGAGAGTATAAAGTCCAGGAACAAGTTGGCGAGGCACTGTTAGTAATCCATCATAAAGTATGTTCACATCATCACGCGAGCGCGAAGTACGAGCAGGTTATAAGGCGACATCTAGCCAGTTTTACTGCGTATTTTACGTCGAAACACCCACCGGGCACGTGCAATGAGAAATTTACGATTTCCCGCTGACAAATTAAAAATGAGTTAGTTTACAACCGAGAAATAAAATAATAAAAAGAAAATCCTATTACGGGAACGCAGGAGGCAGCCGCGACAATGTTATCCCGTCTAATAAATAGCTCGTATGACATCCACCCTGTACATAGCGTGGCGTGAAGGAAAACAATCTCTCTTCTACCACGAGAAACAAGTCGAATCCCTTTTTATGAACGGTCACAGGCTCTTTACTCGCTCTTTCTTATAAAATATTCCTTGTCCTTTCTACCCGTACTCGAGGTGCAAAGTACTGGAAAATTTTCATAAGTTTTCATTCTTTCTATTTACAAGTTAAACATTAGCTTTCAACTGTAGCTAGTGTAGTCTGTATTTAAAAAAATGTTTAAACTTTTAGTATTACATATTACAAAAGACTAGAATTGGTCTTTTCTTTTCATCCAATCGCTAGTTTTTTTGAAACTAATCAATATAAAGTACCGAACGTGGTCGACGGTAGTCCTTTGACGCACTGAGAGTGGATGATGAAAAGTATCGTAGGTAGTCCATGGTTACCGAACCTGTGAGAGTCCGGTTACAAAGGCGCCATCTGTGGAGAGGTGGGCAAACATCGATGTGAGTGGGTGCGGACAATCGCCCCCACTCTCGGTGATTAAAGCGAAAGAGGCGTTGACACTATTTTACGATCGTCGCTCGCGTGACAGCTACGCTTCTATTAATTTGTGCTGCATCGATTTGATCCCGTAACAGTTTTTGATGGGATAAAACTTTGCTAACTTTTTATCTTGTGGTAACATATCGATGTTCGTAGTTTGTATTTTTATTTTACCTCTCACGATATTGCAAAAACAACATTATATAGTTGTGTTTGTAATTAAAATAACATCCGATACTAATATTGTTTGTTTACTTTCAAAATGCAGCGCAAATATTATTTTCCTAGTTTATTACCATGATTTCATATACAAATACGTTGTAAAATTCGATTATTTGTCTAATAGACGGTTAAGCAAATACTTCAAAAATAAAGCACATAAACGGTCAGTTTACATTATACATATGTCAAAATTTTCCGCTTACCTCGCCTTTCACCGCCATGTATAGGAGTATTTTTAATTAGCCCGGGGCAAGTATTGTATTTAATTTGCGGCATAACATACACAAAGAGCCCTGTGTCGTATTATCCGGTAAAAGCTGGACACAGTGCTTTGAAAATGACGTGAATCAGATGAATTCATGAACAAAACAGCCATTGAAATCATAACGCTTTTAGAGAATGATGCAGACCACAGGTCGGTGTGTGAAGGTTTATGTATAGTTGGGGATCAGACCCGATTAATTGGCCTCCATAGGCCTCGCAAACACAAACCTAGTTGGGGTGCGCCGCATTACACTGCCGCTGTTGTTAAACAATTGATTTATATCTACGAGTTTGTATGGTTTAACGACTCCACAAAAGAGTTGGGAATCATTATTCTGTCTTGTCCGATACTTCACGTCGAGATACGGTGTTTAGTATGTTTGGGGAAGATGCAAAGTAGGATATGTTCGGATCTTGAGGGTCAGGAATGACAATGGACCGAGAAAATTTGAATGAAAGAGGTTTAAGGGTTATCGACTATTTTAAAAGGATGTGAATGTATTTTGAATAATTTTAGACTTTCCTATAAATTAACTATAATAAGAATACCGCCAAACTATCACCGTCCGGTTGCAACGCGCAGACCTCTTCTCATACAGAGAAGGCACAAACATTGATCACTACGCTTACACAGGCCGGATTGGCGAATTTATACTTGTATTAAGTCATAAGTCCAAGTTTCCTCACTTCACCGATGTCAGTGACGTCCGAGATAAATTAACGATGTTTAAAATTGATCTAATGTTCAGGCATTCCTCGAAATGGCGGAGGAGATATCGGCAGTGGCGATGGTGGCGTACTTCGGCGGCTGCGTGGCCCAGCTCCGCGGCAGGGCCGTCTACGTGCAGTTCTCCAACCACAAGGAGCTCAAGACCGATCAGACACATAGCAATGCCGTAAGTATCTTCATATTCTTTAAACTTAACTTTAGTGAGCGTGAGAGACCAACAGATAATGGCTAAACATTAATTCTTAACGAAAGTTAGATACAAGAGATATAAAAAGTGACTGGCAATTAGTGTGCGATACTTAAACACATAACAAACAATTTTTATTATGGGAGCAAAGCCGATATCGCGAAAAAAATATCAGCTGTTCAATACATTAGGCAAATATAAAAGTACTGAAGAGAAGATTTTTTTCGCGATTTCAGGTTTGTTCCTGTAGTAAAAGTTGTTGGTTATCATGAGCACAATCACGTGTTTAAGTATCGTATACTAATTACCAGTCACCCTATATTTTACAAAATCCGGGATATTTGTAACAAGCCACAGTAGCGACTACACAATCCAAATAGATAATAGAACTCGTTAAACATTGGATATATCAGTAACTAATTAGGATTACGCACACCGGCTGGACAGACACAAAACGCGACCACTCAATACGTAATAACGTAACGACAGTTCAATTAGGCCTATTACACAACAGCAGGATTATCGTGCGGTATGCGAACGGGCATTAAAGCCGATGTTACAATTGCGGGCCCCCGGCTGTGGCCTGCACTCGACCTGTTAATTTAATCTTTGTTGAGGGCATCAAGACCCCACAATTTAGATAACGGTATTCAATAAACCCGCATGCCGCGACGGGACATAGTCGCCGACGTTGTTCCGATTTGATTGAGTTACTAAACTATTATCAACTGTTCTGTCTATACATTTGGCGTGATACCGGCCGTGCGTGTCGTGACTACTGAATAATTTCACGAAAAGTTGCCTCGTTTATGGGGTAAACGGTCGTAAATGGAGGAATCAGTGTGTGTCGCGATTATATTGTTCATGTGGGACTGTCGATGGCTTTGATACATGGTAGACCACAAAGTACGGGTTTTAGACTGTTGTTTTTTTGTATCGTTGGACGGGCAAACAAGCAGACGGTGCACCTGATGTTAAGTGGTTGCTAGGGGACTCGCGGATACGTTGCCATCCCAGATACAGAGATGATGTGATCGTAATCACTTCGGCTCTGATTTCGGCAGCAATAGGTATGGTAGCAGTACTTCCCCGGATTAGCTCCTTTGCAAATATCTAAAAAGTTTAGGTATTACCTCGAGGAGTCACTTTATTGTAACACAATTGTACAAAACAAAAAAAAAGAAATTTTGTATAAAATCTTTTTAAAATGGTCTATTAAATATAAAAAATTGTAACGCAACTTTCTCGTCTTAAGAATAAAATTCATATTCAAGATAAAATTATTCTCCGTCTTTAATAGGATGTCACTCCATCAGCTCCATAATTAACGCTTCCCCTTAACATTCACAAGCACTAAAAAATATGCTCAACTCTTTAATATCGCCGTGTCTTGATTGCTTTAGTTCCTTTTACTTTATTTTTATTACTTTACCCGTTCATTCATTATTACGAACACTGCTATAACATATTTTATGTCCCTCAATAAGCGGTTGTAATCAAATAGACGCGAAACAGATCATCCAAGTTAAACTAAAGTTACTCTGCGTAAACTGGTAACTAACCCTAAGAAACTTATTTGTGTCTACAGACAGGTTATGTCGTTGAATCTCTTCAGTTAACCGCATCAAAACATTAGTTTGCTAGTTCCATTCCCTAGTTTGTTACTAAACGTTACACAAGCTTCGTCTTTTGTGTTACTTGTTGTGAAAAATAAGTCTGGGATCCGAGAACCTATGTCGCAATTCGTCACTATAAGAATCAAGTGGGAACGCTCGTGCAATCTCACCACCCTCCATAATAAGGCTTTCGGAATAACGTTAGGTAAAAAGGAGATAGATGCCGAACATTTGTGAGTGAACCTTTCTTACCGGAGGCTCTTCGGCAATGAGAAAGGAAATCAATATTTTCGGTAACAAAACACCCAATGGGAGGATTAATTAAAACGCTTAATTAGTTTCGTTTATCCACGAAACCTATCAAAAACAAACCCTCAACCATTTTGATGGCTGATAATATTGAGAAATTGTTCTTGCCTAAATTTGTGTTGCCATAATTGAGAGGATGGCACTCGATAACATGCGCAAGGGTTAGCGTCGGACCACGGGGAATATTTACCCAAAAGGATTGTCTAACACTACAATCATTATTTGCCATTAATAACATAATTTACCCTTTTTGCCCTAAAAGCTTCTTCGACGTCGCAATTTGTAAACCAGATAAAAATTTAGTAAACAAGACATGTATTAAGAAGATTATGTTACGTAAAATGCACTCTAAATACTGTACAATTAATTTCCTAGCGCATTTAGGTATTAGCCAGTCTGCATCTAGTCATTTATTCATAAGTTTGTTCTTCACAAATATGTACAATATTACAGTGTAATGATAAATAATATTCGCAATACATTGTTAAATAGTTGCAGGTTGTTTGATCAAAGTGTCGGCATTGCAAACAAGCGTTTGTCAATACGTGGCTAATTAATGTAATGATTAAACTCAAAACGGATACATCTAGGTGTCTATTATCTGTTTGTGTTAATCCCTGTTTCTGTAGTGGAGTGTAAATATTGATCTGTAACATCTTAAGCGAATTATGGTAGATGTTGCGTACCTACGAAATTTTGTGGTTATTTGGTCTGTGATAGTTTGAGGTACGTACTGGGTAATCAAACGAAATTTTGTGTTGGAAATAGGTGTTTGTTTACAGGGGTAGAGGCTGTTTAAGTAGGTAATTGGGACAGGAATTTACGAAATTGGTGAAATAAGAACAGGTAACTTAAGCTTAATTGATTGATTGCCGGCTTTGAAATTGAACTGTTCTCAGTTAAATGTGAATTTATTTTTGTTAAAATAATTGTCACATACTGGTTTTATTTTAAAAGGTTTGATTAAATTACAAAAAATATTAGACACGCAACATTTAAGCCAACAAAAAATACCCGAACAATAGCGATCTACCTCACAAAATAATACAGTACCTATGCTAAAAGAACTTCTTATTCCAGTGAGAAAGCGAGAATATTATTTGACATAATGTCATCTGTTCGATACCTCATTATGATGTGACTGCATCGGGAACTCCTTACTGTTACCGACAACTTAAATTCTTGCTTATTTTTCATATATCTTTTGATAAATATTTTAAATAATTTAACTACCGTTAAAATGACGTTTTAATACTGTAATAGTCAGTCTTAAAATTCTCATCCATATTAATATCACTCACGAAATAACCCGCTCGGATATTTAAATTGAACCTTTCATCACTCTTGAAAGCCTCGGCGATATTACATTATTTAAGCTACAACAAGACAACCTCTTAAAGTTTATAAAAGTTAACAATGTAGGAACATAGTCAATATATAAGTATAGCCCAAACTTTAGTGCACGACAAAGAATCAAAGTTATCGTTCATAAAACTACAATATAAGTGCACCGTTCACTTTTTTATAATCCACTACACATTCCCAACAAAATATCAGTTTGAGTCTTAACGCTGAACGCATAAGTACATACAAGATAATGTGACTATTAAGATTTATCGCTATCTCGTCACATTTTGGGATCTCTTTGTAGCGCACTATTAAAAGTTATAACGAGGCTGTTACGGATAGACAGACTAGGCTTTGTTATTGTGATTCACATGAAAAGACACGTTTTATACATTATTCCATCACTGGGCATAATATCCGAATTTATGGTATTAATAGATTTGTCATCTGAACGCGCCAGACTTTAGAGAATGACGTCGACCATCTGCATTTTAAAAAACGCGATTCCAAAGCTTTGATCAATCATGCGATGCAAAAGGTTTTTGTGGTGGTTGAATAGAACGCTTCGTAGTGCAGATGGAGTTATTTTGTCGCGTCTCCTCGACGAATGTCTGCCAGTGGTCGCCTGTGAAAGATTGCGCGTCTCCCGAATAAGACCTTTTAAATATCCTCCCAGTTCGACCTAGCGAACGCCGGTGACACGGAAAATATTTTTGATGGAATCGCATTCCTAAAATCCTTTTGTAGCGTGTTCGTTTTATACCCACACGAACTTTTTCTTATGAGATTTAAAATCGAAAAAGAAAATATAGTTTACAACAAAGTAAACGACTAAAAATAAATTAAATATTGCTTTAAGTTAGTAACTATTATTGTAGACACCGCGCACCGGCCAGTTCTTATGAAAACATACCATTTGCCTAATGGTCCCAACTTAGGCATATCAAAGAATGTGTTGCTGAGAAAAAGAGGAGTGAGGGGAAACAAGTCAACGTGAATTTGTACCAGAGCCTTTGCCGTCGGCGGCAGGCTTACCGTGACACGGTTAAAGCCTTATTTTTGTGTCTGGCCTGCCCGCTTGTCAGCCCGCCGTCGCACAAAGCCATGTGAAAATATAGGATCAAAGTGTGCCGCGCCCTTGCATGCGATCGTAACTTGTAAACAACACGCTGTATTTCACTCGCGTGTCATTACGTTTTTTGTTTGAACCTACCGTAGATCGTGTTGAAGCTTTTTCACGGGAACATTGGGTTTTTTTAGGCAGTAGTAGGCGGGCTGCAAGTGAAATGTTTTGCGCTTGGCAGGTAAACTGGTACCGACATTTTGTTCGAACATGTTAAGTCGTTGGATAAAATATTTTCAATAAACGGATACAAGCAAATTTGCACCAGACAATCGCATCATTAACCCCTTAAAATCCTGAAATATAAAAGCGTCATTCATATGTGCAATTTATGAATGTTATCTAACTCGCTAAGCGCTCAAAGTGTCGCCGTCCACAATGCCGTCCGCCCGTATATAACGACGCAACAAAGTACCGAATTGTTCGCGGACGATACAAAATAAGTTTATGACCCCCCCTTTGTTTGATGTGGTCAATGTTATCTGTTGGTCTTGGACACTCGAAGGTGGCCCACGCGTGCGTCAGATAACTCCTCTTCATTCCCCTATTACGTTTCATTGTTCGCGAAATTATGAGAGCGAAGGGCTGTTGTTTGTACATACTTTTTTCTACGTGACAATGAATGTTTTTACTTACTGAAGGACGTTCTGAAATGTGGGTATTAACACGTTTTATTTGTAATGTGTGATGCGCACTTGACATTTTACATGTTCGATTCAACCATATTTGTTTATTCTTGATACTGAAAATGGAAAAATGAGAAAGTCAATGCGCTTCACAGATTTATGCTCTATAAATGTGTTTGCACTGTCCAAACTTGATTAACAAAATTTCCAATCCTGGCACAGTTATTCAGTGCACCTATCTCTCGCACCCCTTAGCACATCTTTTACCCCCTTAGTAAGGCACTAGAATAGTTAATAAATAAGCTAACACACGACATTACCTTCGGCGTACACTTACCTATTATTTATAGGTAATATTTTTGCAGTCGGCCTCGGCGCAGGCGGCGCTACAAGCAGCGCAGGCCATCTCCAATAGCGCAGGCGCCGCGCTCGTCGCCGGCGCGGGCGCTGCCTTACAGCCCGCTAATGGAGGCACAGAAATACAGGTACGAATTAACTTGTACTTAATATGCTTGCTTTTTATCTTATCTTAGTTTATAATAGGAAATCTTTGTAATTACTGTTTAGATTACAAATAAATATACTTAGGGCTAGCAAAAAAAACGGGTCAGCTATCGTACCAGACCTTGGATAAGATCATAATAATATTACAAAAATTCTACCTCTGAACTTAACAAGAAGGATTTGTTGTGATGATGCTGATAAAGTAAAACTTATAAGAATATCTGTGTAGCGGTTTTAGTGTTACAACGTGTATAATTTGTACAACACTGTTACGTAACAAATTAATCGAAATATATCACTCCGTGCTCATGTAAACCCTATATTAATATTATTCAAAACGAATACCCTGGCGTACCCAAAATAATTATCTCCAACAATAGTGTTTAAAACTATACATAATTAATTTCACCTGTATCCATTAATCATCTTACCTTTCCCGATACCCATAACTTAAACCTAAGTAATACAGTGAATTTTCAATATAATTATGAGCCTTTGAAATAGAGCGGATTACAAAGACCTTTAAATATTAAAGTCGTTCCACAAATTAGGTTTGAGTATTCTCTGGGGGTGCGAGGCTAAGATTTAGACTGTGCGGGTAGCATGCAGATAGACTGGTTCCAGTCTAAGACGTCCGACAGATTGTCGCCCGGAGGGTAGGGATCATGCAGTTGCGTCAGTCAATATACTTTGATAAGGTATAGACGTTGGAGATCAGATGGCGATTTGGGATATAGATTTTCGGTGTCAAAGTTCTGGCCGTCACACAAAGAAATCACGTATTTAAACTGACTTCAATCTTTGAGCTTATTTCTATCTTTTAAGGTATCACTGTCACTGTCCGATTCAGAAGTAGAATACAAATATTACTGGATAAATATCTTGTTAAGAAATGATATTCGAATTCAATAGTTCCCTCGAGTTTTAGCTCGAGGGAACTATTGAATTCGAATATCATACTTTAGTCAAGCCTCACGTCTAATGCAATATCGAACTGACATACAAGATATACCCAACGGGTTAATAACAAAGACACATTGGACAATATCGCGTCGCCTCTCAATGTATCCGTACCTTTAGCTTCATGTATCTTAACTTCAGTCACAAAGCGTCTGTGGGGAGTTTCATTATTGATAAGCTTTTCTCATAAGCACTAATTAATGTGCTTTTACGGAAGTGGATTATTATATTCTTTGTTCGTAATTACCGTGTAATTGATAGCTGAACTCCCTTTTGTGTTTAATTAAACGGAATTCGTGTAAATAAGCTGGTACTTGTTCGGTCTTTTAAGCTTTATCTTGCGTAAAATGGCCGCAATTTTTTCGGCAAAATATCTTGTTGTGTCATCTAATGATCGATATTTGATTTTAATATTGTTCTCTCTCTTGGATTAGTTTGCAGTTAATTGAACTTATGTTTGTACTCTGCATATTTTAATGTATCAGTTTTCTTCTCAGGGTGGTCCCAACACAGTCCTGCGCGTGATCATAGAACACATGTTATACCCGATCGTGCTCGACGTACTCTACTCCATTTTCCAGCGGTACGGCAAGGTGCTCAAGATCGTCACATTCACTAAAAATAGTAAGTACATATCTGCCTTATTTCGTCACGCCCTAGTTATAAATGGCGCACGTACGCCGCATACAATTTACGGAATATAATATTATGCATATGCATATTTGTAATGTTTGCGGAAGACAGTTACATCTTCAGCGTCGAACGCAATTTTGATGGATGAGCTCCAAGTATGTTGGCAACCGCGTGTGAGGAGCACAGGAAAAAGGAGGAGAGGAGGGACGAGGAAACATTACCGCACGCCTCACGCACCCTCACACAATACCTCCCCTCACACACCGCACCTCAGGAGCCTTCCGTTTGTTTTAACACAATTTTGCACAAAATCCACCTAATTAATTATGCAACCGCTCTGTAATTTGCTTCAAATTTATTGTTTAATAAGCCTTTTGTCGCAATCGCTTCGTGTCTATGGCGACCCAGGATTACAGCGGCTAAAACAACTATTATTGAATCGAAACGAGACGAGCTTTAAAATTAATTTCGGTCGGACGTGTTATAGTGATAGATTTACCAAACATAACACAGGGCCGAAATCCAAGGGCGCAATCCGTTTAAAATTTAAATCGTACCCTCATGCATATCCTAAATAAATCCGGCACACAGGAGGCAGGTAGGTAGGTACATATTTGATAAGCTCCCCTGAGCCGCGGGCAGCGTGCGGCGGCGGTAGCGAGTGCCGACATTACAGTTCACTCCTGGCTAATTACACAGTACCTACCTAGTCGACAAACCTCAAATCAACTTTATTTAAAAACCCCGCTGGGCAACGCCTGTGGAATTATTTAGCCGAGCGCGAAAATTTCAAGCTAAAACGATTCTTGACGACGTTTTCACTTAATTAACTCGAATTTAATTGAGCAAAATTAAAACATTTGATGAAGTGGCTCGATTTTAAATATTACAAGACCATGTATTGTAGCAACTACGCTACGAGTTTTTGTAGCCAGAGGGACTTAATCATTGCTACGAACAAGTTGAGTTCACCACGATATAAACATTTTTCACAATATTGCTAATATCAGCGACAAACCTTATGTATACTAATCGAGCGATAGCTGCTATGTGTAGATTGAAGACGTTGACTAACGTAGCACCGGCCTACGCAAAGCAAGTGCTACGCGGCCTGCACACTTTGCCCGTAGTGCTACGCCGCCTGTACACAATGGCCCAACACGAGCCAACACGAGGTTGTGCTTACACACGTAACGTTGTGCGTACAGCTAGCAAACATTTCTTTGGAATCTTTTTATATTTTTTATAAGATGTTTACATAGATTTAAATAAGTGCCTTTGAGAAAGAAAAGCTTTCCAAAATTATATTAATATTCCGAATCAGTTCACAGAAATCAGTTATAACAGCAATTGTGTATACACATAAGCTTAAATAATCTCTTTGATGAAGGCTATATTTTACGATCTTCAAATTATGAAATACCTCTAGAGATCCGATTACTGAAAATTAATGATAGATGAATACTCATAGAGAAATGAAATCGTAAAAAAGAATTTGAGTAATTAATTTTTATCGGTCCCTTCATTAATTAAGTCGATTCGGACACCGTTTTAGCGTCAATGATTAATATTTAACTTTTAATATTGAAACCATTTTATGATAAAATAAATGTTACGAACTTTCAGTTCGTTTTGTTTTTATTGAGTGAGATTTTGACCTTGACTGTCAGATGTTGTCATTATCGCTGTACTTGGCAGTTTAGTGATCCCATTAATGTTGTTATTGAGAGATAAAAGAATATAGCTGGCTGTATAACCTCTTGTCACCCTCTTAATCGCTAAGGGGTGGACAAACCACTTGTTTATCAAGAGATACCCTGCAAATATTTATCTTAACCGGCTTATTAACACACCTCAATTCTCTTTATTACGAAACTGTTAGACAGACACCTGTAATAATAACCATATAACTATTTACCTGGTGTACTCGCAGTATAGTTCTATATCCTAGAAAAAAAAAACTCCTACAAAAATTCAAGCACATGGGTATCCACGCTCAAATATACACAACAACCCCTATTCAATAACGTGTAAGGTAAACAACATTCCCATAAAAAAGCTATCAAACTCAAATCAGAGCAATCTGGCGTTACAGTTAATCGGTTTTGTTCCACAAAATCTCAATACACGTACCAGGATCGCAGAGAGTATAAGCAGTTTAGACTCATAACTTGTCGGTATCATGACATCAGTTCTCCTAATGCAACGTTTCCAATTTCCGAACGTCCACCTCGCCAAGCGGCTGTTTGCTTTTTTTACCACATTCATCATTGTCCAATTGTAAAAGCTTTTGTCTCCGGACAATTTCCCGGCACCTATTCTGCTTCTGAATATTCATGGCGGCACCTGACTGGGGCGTTTGACTCTTATATACAGCACTGATATTGTAAATAACGTCACAATAAGTAGCTGTTACGTTTGAGCAAATAGAGGAGAAACGTTTATTTTTGAGGATGGATACAAATTAGTGGAAATCATAATATTCCAACATTAATTAAAATACACGCTTGTGAGCCCTAGAATCTATTAAAAACCGTATCAATTCCTAGACGCAAACTGAAGTAGGTTGCATATCCGAAACGTATAAATCCTTATTTCAATTATCCTGTCTCGTAGGGGAGCAAATAAACCACATAGCTATATCGCTCTCATTTTCGCTTTCAATACCCTCTGTGTGTCACGCACCTGCCTAAACTTACGTACAAGTATATATTTTACCTGTTACACGATTTACATAAAGCGTTTTCTTCTTATTTATGCCGATGATATTCGTGCTTTTTTTCTAAATCGCTTACATAATCGTTTTGAAATTCCTCCAAGCGACGACGCG
Source organism: Athetis lepigone (assembly GCA_033675125.1). Taxonomy (NCBI): domain Eukaryota; kingdom Metazoa; phylum Arthropoda; class Insecta; order Lepidoptera; family Noctuidae; genus Athetis; species Athetis lepigone. Next base: position 14,403,756 of record CM066229.1, on the reverse strand, counting down.
GCGAAGTTTTAATAAGTAACATAACTTGTTCCGTTCAATCGCATATATCCAGAATTATTCGCTTAAGTCATCGCTCGGATAGATTAAAAATTGAAGGGGTTGTCAGCTATTCTTATCACGGTGAGCACACGTGAGTTTCCTAACATCGGAAATTTAATATTCAGCATTTATTTACGAGTATATTTACACATGTGCCGTCTTCGTTTGGCAAAGCCACAATTTTCTTATAACAAATCGCATAGAACTTGTTACCAAATTTTGATTCATGTTGTTTCATGCGTGTTACTTTCATGAGTTCCTTCAAAGTTTGCCTGATGAATATTCCGTTATGTTTATATCCCGTTAATATTGAATGCGGCGTAGAGAAATCGTTTATAATAGCGGTTCCGCTCTGTTGGCGCGTCGGCCACAGGCTGACGGGAGGTTACCATCAAACGCGTTCCTAATCCCGAAACAAATCTCAATGAAGAGCGCGGAGTCGCCGTAATCCTACACCTCCCCCGCCCCCGAGCCCTTGCCCCGCAACCTGCCCCGATTGGCTTTATTAAGGTGTAGCAGACCGCTACAATTATTATGCGTCCCCTGTTTGCGGTAGGTGTCGTGTCTATGTCGTCGTTAGATTCCCTTAATTAAGGATTTGATTCGTCTACAGATATCATCTTTGCGGCGTCTTAGTTTTCGCAGAAACGCCGAGAATAAGCTTATTTACATACCCCATGAATGGCAGCGCGTCGCGTCGCAAATAAATCTGCTGAGCAATTTTTAGGAATAACAGTGACGTACTCAAAGTACAAGTGCACCAATGCTAACGACATTGCAGTGCAAGTATTTAGCAATTTGCAAGTAGTATCTGAGTGTCGGAGGCGAAGGTTAGTTGAAAAGGCGCGTAAATTGCGAACGAGGACGCATTCAGGCTTGACAGAGCTCGCTCATTTCAGGGGAGACGTCGAGATTTAAGATATCAAATTATACTGTAATCGGTCGGCCGGCGCACCGCCCTGCCCCGCCGCTTAATATTAACATAGCGGAAGCAACCTCTTTGCTACACAGCGAAACGTGGATTACGAAATTTTAATTTTACCACAACTCCCATCTTGTTTTTGCGCAGACATTGACGTTTAAATATTCCATAAAGTAATTGCGCATTCGAGTTGAATTTTTAATGAAACATAATGAAGCGGCGCGTACGCTACGGATTGATTGAGATTTGAATTTCTTGCGCGCAATCGGAGCCGCAAGCAACGTTATTGAATTAGCGCTTGAATATTTCAGCTTGGATAAATAAAACAGAGCAAAGGGGACAATTATTTTGCCAAACTTCCATTTTGATTATTGCCTAAAGTGCATAAAACTTTTTGTGTCAACAGCAGCTTGTGAATGGGTTTAATTTAAATTAATATTAAACATTTGTACGCCTAATGGAAAATTTGCTGAAATTTTCTCGTGACTGCTGAGTAAAGTTCAGTTTTATTGCGTTTTCATCTGCATAGCTGTTTTTCTCTGTATCTTCATTTCTATTTAGGTTGACCGAAATAGCAAAAATAAGCATTTATCATGTCAAATAGTTTTTTTTTGTCGGAAGAATATCAACCCTACTCAGCTAATTAAACCTAATTTTCTAATAAAAGTATAACATAAAACGAACGTAGTATCTATGTAGTGAAATATCCCGATAACATACGTATCGGGCCCAAGGCTAAATTGTAACATGCCGATGTAACGTACCGAGTATAACGAATAAATAAAAAATATAATAACATATTTTGGAATACGCAAAATCTCATACGTTGTACTCTTTTGTTTAGGTAAAGTTGTATTTAGAGATACACAAAAGCTTTCCATATCATCTGTATCAATGTCAATTAGAGATATTTAATTATATAAGCTTTTAATCTTTGATATTAGCTCGATTTCATGTTTCGATTAAACAAATCAAACTGGAAAATCCAAACGAGACTTAAGAGACCAAAGAAATCGGAAATACGAATGAATAAACAGTGTTACAAATATAATTGTTTTCTTTATATACGAAATCAAGAACATTTTCAAGATTTCAAAGACGCTATTCTGTGTTCATTATTTTTAGACAACAAAATAGACCAAATGCATAATTCCCTACAACTTTTAAACTAACTAAGAGAAACATGTTCTTCCTCAAAACAGCATACCTAATCTCTGCCAAGATCGGCTTTCCGACTCAGTCCTTATTATAAAAATTCCGTAGTATTATAAAGTGAAAACATTTTTCAGAATACCAAATAAACCTGGCAACATTTTTCCTTTGTTTTCATGAACTCTGTGCATACGAAGAACAGTAACATTGAAGTGGCCGTCTCCATTGTCCCTGTAAAAGTTTTTGCTTATTCACTATGTAATTACATAAAAACTCCAATTTGCGGTAAGCCTTTTATGCATTCCATTTTAACGTTCCCAAATGGGCCAAAGAAAATATGGGGCCTTAAAGAGCATTTAACTATGTATGAAGGAGACACCGCGTTACTTTTAATTTACGTCGTCGTTCCTACCTTGAGTGGTTCTACGTTCTATGTTTTATAGGTGCAGGCAAATTGTTAAGGTACAGGAGAGGTCCAATAACAAAATTTGAAGCTGGAAGTTTTATATGTTGTTATAAGCTTCGTGTTTTATACAATGTAATTTCTTCCTTATAATATCTTCGGGATTTTCCTTACTTGCAAGTTTTTGGTTTTACAAGAACAGAGCCTTGGGGTAACAAGGTTTTCACGGACTCTGTACTGCCACTTTGTTGTCCTATAATCTTTTATGCGACGTTTTGGTTCTGGCCGGGTGAAAGAAGGGGCAGATAAAGAGAGGGGCTTGTCTTATTAACAGACAATGTGTAAAAGTTATAACAAGTTGTTGTATGAGCGTTCTCCTAAAATAATAGTTGAAGAAAAGACTTCACAAGATAAAGTTATCTGCCAAAAGAACTTATCTCTAGTACAGTTTTCAACTTGACTTTACCCAGTCGTGTTTCTAATTAAACTTCTAATAAATCCTTGATATTTATCTTACAGTACCAAAATATTCTGGAAAATTTAATCAGCTTTTTTATAACAAGCAAAAGCCACCTCAACGTAACGATATAACAGCCTAAACAGTGCCTTAACTGAGCGGGAGTCTGTGTCACACCGCTTAATGGTACGTAATGTGGCCAACGCAGGTGCTACCTACCCGAACGATGTTTCCTAAAAATGTGAATTTATGGTTTCGCCCAGCGGACGGCAATGATCGCCCGGCTCATGCCTTAAATTAGGGGGTTTAACGCTTATCCTCGCACTAAATATACTCCACCAACTATATTACTTGTGGGACCATTCCAGTTGAATGTGCTCCCTCAGTTTCTTCGTTGTTTACGCACTTGTTTTTGTGATTAACGAGTTTTTTTAATCATTGATTACCTTAGAGAATACCCTACGGTACATGTTTAATTTACAATAGTCTCGCAATAGGACTGCTTTACACGCCATCACATCAAACTTTCACAAGCGAGCGAATAAAACACCGCGACAGACGCAATAAATTCCTGCTTTTGGAGTTTATGACTAAAGTAAATAGGCATGGAACTTGTTTAGTTGAATATTCGGTAAAGCGTTGATGATAAAATAGCTGCGGTGCACCTGCGACTAACTCAGAACGAGTTGGAGGATCGCGGGTTGCCCACGTCGGGCGCCAATTTCACCTTGTTTGAACGTTCTTGTGAACAAGATATTGCCTGTCAGGAATTCCGTGAGACATCCAACACTCGAGTACTCTAGAGAAAATTGTTTTACGACTACGAAAATTGTTATATTTTGTAAAACCCACATGGAATCTAACTATAGTGTGCTTTACTGTATAGTAACTGCTCTGAGATATACGCGGAGGACAAACAAAACTAGTGGTGATATGAGTTATTGCTTTTGTTATTGCCGTATTCAGTACGAGTTCACGGATACTTCTTTGATTGTAATGTAATTTATTGTCATGCAAAATATCTTCAATAAACCAATTTAATTCTTGAAATACTATCACATTCCAAGTACTTATATAGTTTGATTAAGGATCTAAAAACATCGAGTAAACCTTTATTTCTTTTCCATCGAATAAAGATCAACAAACTTCGCGGAGTTTCTTTTTCAACACTCCAGTTCTCATTAGTCCTAATCCGAACTCTATTTTGTTTACAGATTCATTCCAAGCCCTCATTCAATATCCAGACACGGTATCAGCGCAAACGGCAAAAACAGTAAGTAAAAGACTTCTTTGTTTTTATTTAACTGTTTGTAAAGTAAAGCTATAAAACAAAGTTCCTATTGCCGCACGTTTCATTCACTTTAATGACTCTCGAACTATCTCGAAATGAAGTGACTCCCCGGTCTTCACTTCAACAGAACTACGAAACTGCAGAACTGTGACACATTACAAACGTTTTGAAAACACACAAACAAATTAAAAACGAAAAAACATGGCCGTTACAAAATTGTCGGTGTAACATTTTTTAATGTAAAAAAAAACTTTCCACAAACGAAAAAAGTTGTGGGAAATCTATTCAGTTCATTTGGAGTGTGGACGCCCTCAAAACATTAAAGTTCCGTGTACGTTCGTTCACAGCTTACCTTCAACAAAGCTCGAACAATAACAGAACGTTTATGTGCATTTAATAACAATAATATCGAGAAACAACATGGCAGCCGCGAGTCCACGACAATAGTCCGCGCCCGAGTCGCCGAGTGGGACATCATTTTTCTCGGCTCAACTTTTCCCATTCGCTATTCATTTGCGTTAGAAGTTGGGCGTACTGCCGCCTACTGCAGCGACTGTTTTAACTTTATTTCTGATGCAGCGTTCAGGGCAAATTAAATTTCGTTTTGCGGCTTCCGCAAACTCGCTTTACGAGTATAATTATCGAGTTTTTTTGTTTTTTTTCGTTGCCATACGGTTATGAATCGCTGAACGTAACTTTGTTTCCGACCGATGGCAACTGAGAGTTTTACTTTTTGATTTTTATCATTTAAACGCAACGATTCGTGCAAAAATTCTTTCGTTATATTCACAAGTGTCATTTTGTACAAACAAAATAATTCGTAACATTAGCAATAACAGCCCTAAAGATAATTTTAACATGCTTGTTACTCCATTCATTTGCCGAATTTGTCTGATATACCTCGCGGCGTAGGTACAATTCGCTAATGAATTCTACAATAGCGAGTCGACTATCCGTCCTAATTAGTCGCTCTTTACGCCCAATTCCTGTGGAGCTTAATATGATTGGTGTAAGCTGCAAACTGGTAGCGCATTGCAATTGAAAGGTACAGGTATATTTAAGAGTGCTCACCGCGTTCGGCTTATGACTTAATTCCTAGAAATTAATGTTGGGTAGCCAGGAAACCTCTCGTGAAATTGAGATATCACCAACCGAGTAGAGTGGTGAAAACTTAGCAACGCTAAGTCCCATCAACTGTGTCGTGATTGGAGTCGAGCATAGCACCGTGTCGGCGCGCCGACTAGTGCAGCCGGATCAAATACGGCTTTATTTTTAGCTGTAATAAACGTGGATTTCCTCGAACTGCCATTTGGTATTATGAATAAAATTTTACTCTTTCAAGAGCTACATTGTGCTTTTATGTAACAAATGTTTTGCCCGTTTGGATTGTATGTTCAGTTACGACCGAGTGTGTATTACTCCGCGTCGCGTTGTTGTAAATAACTAGGTACACAATTACACATTACGAGTACGAAGTACCTACATTTATAATGATATCTAAAGACGAACGTGTACTTGCGGGTCGCTAGTCTAATTAGCGGGCAACAGCTTCGTTTTGGGAGTGTTCCAAATATGCATGTATTTCAAACCTAACCTTCCTCATTTATAAATAAAGGGCAAAAAGGCGTTCAGTAGTTTTCAAGTTTATCGCAAATAGACAGACTTAGTGACGGGCTTTCATGAATTAACTACTCAACCGTTCGACGACGTACAGTAGAAAAATCCTGTTCCCTAGGAATTGTCAAAATCTACATGAACACAAGAGAAGCTGCAGACGAAAGTTAGACCTACTGTGAAGTAGATTTCCACCAAATCTGTCCTAAAGCAAATTTCATACAAATTGAATCGCACTTTAACATGTAATTGAAACGAGATAGCGCACTTTAATCCCGGTGTCAGCGCAATAACATTGGTTTAGTTGGTACTCTAGTTCCGGCAGTGGTCGCGGCGGCAATAAGTCCGCTCTCGTTAACGGATCTAAGGTCGTAACTCCAACTCCGTAACTCCGATGCGACCTAACGAGCATACAATGTCGGCTACTACATCTATTTTTATTGCCCCTCCTGTTTATTGCAATGCTACATGCAATCGGCATGTTCTTGTTAATCATTGTTTATTTTCTTTTCTTTTATTGGGGTGCAGTTCATTTCCGTGGACTAGTGAAAGTTTTATTGTGAGCGTGTCGAGTAAGTTGCGAATTACATTTGTCAGCTTTAAATAATACGTACCTAGCTTACGTAAGAGTACTAAATGAATTATAGTTTTGACGACGGCGCAGACAACCTTTTACCCCAAAGTTCTTAGATAGTCGGACCGACCTAATCCTCAAACACACTACACACAGAATTAGTTACACATCGCCTTTACGAACCGAACGTTATCGGGGCTCAGTCATGTATTCACTCGTTTGGACTCGGTTTTTTCTCAAAATGGAATTAAAACGTCCCGCGAGGTAAGTGGCAGCACAAGTAAGAGGTACAAAGTGAAGTGAAGCCGGATAGTGCTCCAGCCACAAAGGGTACAGTTGGATGTTAGGAGCTCTGAAATCCCCCGATCCCCGGCTCTATGATCCTTGACATAAATCTCTAACCTCGCCATCAAATCTTTTCAGAAGGCGGCTTATGCGCCCAGACACGAAATGTACGCTCTTAATGCGCTCGACTACGTGTACTTCCATGTAAATGTATATAAATAGCCGCAAAGCTCTGGGCAAACGAACAAAAGTACAGTTTGTGAAAGAACTTCAAGAGGATGTCAAACAACCTGCAGGATACTTAGTTTATGAAATATTAACAACAACTTAATTCAAAATGTTAACACAACGCTCGTTTATTAATCAATCATACGTCAAAAGCCCAAAGCGCGCAGTTAGGCACAAACAACAGTTTGCATTAGTGCTAGAAGAGCGCTAGTGAGACAGTCATTAGAGTAGTGGTTGTATCGTGGGCCGTTAATCAGAACCTTGGCCGCTCCATCAGTAAGTTATGATTGATAACAATGTGATTCATGCGGCCCTCCGGCCTGCTACTCCCGCCTCATCCATAACCCAGCCGACGCTGTCACAGACAATCCATATTAACAGTCCGAGGTGCGTCCCCATCTATTGTTTGTATCGCACACGATTTTTCATCACGCACCCTAATATAAATATGCACACCCCGATTACATCATGTTACATTCATATTTTTTCATTACAACCTGAAATGTTTGACCCGTAACATAGCACACATAAATAAAATGTGAATCGTTTCCAATATCATAAATAATTGTCAAATTCACACAGCGCAGTCTATTTGCATGAATTATTGTCATAAAAAAGTAATAGGTGTCAGTAACAGCCGTTCGTATTTTTCATATAAGTAAACGAGGTAAAGTTGACAAGACTTCGTCTCCGAGGTTCAATAAGGCGAAATCCGAGATACCGTTTATGGACTCAAGGTGCGGGCTTTGTTTACATTTTAAAATTGCACTTTGCACTGCGGCAACGTGTAACCGGTGTCTTTGTGTCAACACTGGGACGTGCTCAAACAATGTAACCGTCAAAAATGTTATATCTTCGCCTTGAGCGAGTCTGTAATACTTGCGCCGAACGGTTGGCCTCGCACGAATCCAGTGCAGTAAAACTATCTACTGAAAGAGATCAATGCGCTATCAAAGGAAATTTCATTCGCTGCCTCGCAGAACTTTGCTTTATTCGAAATATTGCTATTGACATCACAAAATACATTGTATCCAAGTTTGAAACTACCTATAGAGCCTCGTTTGCACTGTGCTAGTGACGGTCAAACTTCATAGAAATTTCACGGCGGCTAACAAACAGTTCGTCGTTCACCTGCACCGGGTCCGAGTCCCGTTTAAAATTGCACGTGCCATTGCCCACCCCTGTTTGGGCTCCTACAGACTGTGTCAACGTCGCTTGAGCTGCACTCTGCATCACCTAGTTACGTGTCAAACATTGTTTAGCAGTTGTTTTGTTAGTGTTCTGTGGCCGGTTTGCTTACCGTAATCAAGAGACGCCTGACAAGCAACCGACGAACACGACAAGTTTTAAACTTTCGGTACTCGCATGGTTTACTCGGCCACTTCACAATATACCGCCCGCAGGCTGTTACACGTTCATACTTTGTGAACATAGGTAAAACAATGCCATTATGTTTCATGAACAATATATTGTTCATGGACAAAACCGATTCACTCCTTACCCCGCGGCTAAAGTGGTAGAGTTCATTATTCATGATGTCACAATGTACATACATTTAGCACCAATTTAGTTTCGTTTCCAAAGCAAACTAGAACGGTGTGTTAAGTGGGCGCGGTTGTTGAGCTATCGTCACTCGATTTTCGTTCGTCACTATCAGTCAACCACAATTAGGGGTAACCGCGAGTATTAATTACATTGTCTAATGGAGCGAACGCGGTTTGTTCGGTGACGCGTCCCCAAATGTGTACCTACGTACCGTAATTAGGTTAGAGCCACTATCAAAACTTAATTTATTATTTCCCCTTTTACTAAAGTCCGCTTGTCGCTGTAAATTTTGCGGAGTATTCGCATGAATCAGGTGTACCCATGCTTAATGGTACTCTGCTACACTATACTTTATTACCAAATACTTTATTAATATATATATAAATGACAATATAGGGTTTATTCATCAAAGTTATAACAGTTTACAATTCATATCGGATGCCACGTTATTTGACATGAAATTAAAACAGTTTTAATTTTTTATATCAACAAACCAAAAAGAAATTACTCAAAGTGCCATTCGTCACAGTGCAATCTCATTTTGTGCCGATTTAAATTTTTAAATGCTTTTCCAATAGCAAAAGCGAAGTGATTAAAATGAGCAATTTTGCAGTCGTTTTGTTTGTTGGTTTATTTTTATTAATAGTTAAAAGCTCGGTCTTCGTGTACGTTTTTAGTGCACCGCCGCCGCCGTAGCCGCCCGTCCCGTTAAGTGATCCTTTATCCCTGGCTAATCGAGCGGATGTCTACCCGTCCAAAACAACATTGTTTAGTGAACCCACCGAACTATTCTTAATTAAAACGTTTCAATCAATACATTTTTATTACTCAATTACAATTAATGAAAGTCTGTCACTTGACAAAAAAACCATGCGCCCGAAATGTTTTTGTTACAATTTCTCTGACGTCATCTGCAGACAAAAACCAAATGCATTCCGGCGCTAGCGTAATCCTTGCACCGGCAACAGAAGCACTCTGAGCTATGTGGGCTCTTATAAATATTAAACGCGGCGAGCTCGGGACCCCAACAAAAACGTTTATCTGGTCTCCGTGGAAAAACCGCCAGAATTAGCAACAGAGGGGGGGTGGATTAAGGCGGACCGCATTTAATCCTTCACTAAGAAGGCTTTGCTTAAACGAGTCCTAACGAGCTAAAGATAAAACAATTACCGGGGACGTGATTAAGAGATACGGAGGACACTTGTTACGTCTTACGTTGACGCCGACGACACCCGCGAACCCTGCCCGTCTGCTCAAAGTGATCCAACTTAACTTTCTGCCCCAGAAAATATAAGTGAAAAAATTCTAATTTATTATCATGGTGTTTGTCGAATCCAATAAATCGACCTGAACGGGAATTCGTTCACCCTATTACTCAGTAAAAGATTC